>DWLR01002821.1:0-14633 GCA_018246295.1 Papilio alexanor hazarajatica | reverse complement strand
ATTCCCTTGCCTATTTTCCCACGTTTAAGTAGGGTCGGCACAACACGTTTCCTTCTTCCACGCCCTTCTATCAGTCGTTATCTCAGTGGTCACTCCTTTCTTACCCATGACAACTTTCACGCAGTCCATTCATCTTTTCTTAGGTCTACCCCTACCAACATATCCCTCAACATTCGTATCTAACACTCTCCTTGTTAATGTTGTGTTGTACTATTGATAATGTTTTTTTTTCTTTTATCATTATCGGTATAAAGTTTAATTCCATTGCGATACACGTGGATCCACCGCCGACACGTGCCTAGCGGGCATCGAATCGTCGCTGACATATTTATGATAAATGAATGATCTTAATTTGTTTTAAGGAAAACGGTCGTAACATTCAATTTATATAATTCTTATTGCGTGTAAGCAATAAGCTTGTGTGTCGTTCCAGCTAGCTCATGTTTACTGCTGGACGTAGGCCTCCTTCATAGATCGCGACAGGGATCAATCTCCTGCCGCCCTCATCCAGTGATGAGGTTCTGGGTACAATACTCTCTCTCCTTTAGTATTTTGGTTACGTACTAAGATGTTTGCTCTTTGCACTTGTGGTGCAGGCAAGCTGTACGGCGCGCTGGGGCGGCGCGGCGGGCGCGTGGTGGGCGGCGACCTGCAGCGCGGCTCGGCGGCCTTCCGCGTCGCGGCGCTGCTGCCCGTCGCCGAGAGCTTCCGGTTTGCGCTCGACCTGCGCACGCACACGTCCGGCCTCGCCGCGCCGCAGCTACTCTTCAGCCACTGGGAGGTAAATAAGGGTCTAGTTGCCAGTTTTTGTTATGAACTAGCGGCAACATACGTTGCAATATAGGGAAAGTAAAATAATATCAAAGCATAGTGCAATTTTTTTTATTTTTATATTAAATTTTTTAGGACAGAAACCTACGCGAGCGTTCCCTAAATACTCTGTCAAACAGTCTGATTAATGGTTTAGGAACGCATAGGGGACAAACATTATTTTTATTTATATAGATAAGAAATAGACATTAGCGTTGGGAATGTTAATTTCTTCACTACACTAACTTAAGTTTTCCTATCTAATTATAAAGCAGTGTTTTAATTGTCATAAGTAAATAATGAAAAAAATGTCATAAAGACTGCCAACGGAAGTAAAAAGTATAAACTGTGAAATAACCGTGTTCTTCTTTTGAATTTTTAAATACAGGTTACAATTAATTCTGAATTCTTAACAATGTTATAATTTGTAATTTGAAAAAGTCCAAATCCAAAATAGAACGCACACTTTCTGTTCTCGTATTAACAAAAAAAAAAAAAAGCAACGAAACAACAGTGATATATATATATTTTTTTTTTGATATTTGTATAGATTTTAGTAGAAAAATATTATATTTAAAGAGATTTATTCGAATCAACGGAGTAAACGAGAATACAGTAGAGTAACACTGCTAGCGCCATCTATTGGATACATGTAACACGAGCCTATAAGTTTTGTTTCTACTAAAAATCACTTGACTCAGCTAAGGAACACTAAAAAAACATTTATTTCAGGTGATCAACATCGATCCATTCTGGCAGCCGCGCACCGAGGAGGAGTACCTGCACTGGGGCGAGAAGTGGGACGGCGTGAACCGCGCCAAGGCGTACGTGGACGCGGTGCGCGCGCGCAAGGGGCTCGCCACCGACCGCCAGCTCGTGCAGCACGCGGAGAAGCAGAGGACGCTCTCCAAGAACAAGTAGCAGCCGCCGGGCGCGCCATACCCGTAATGCCATCAATGATTTAAATGATATCAACATTGACTTCAATTTTAATAATATCATTTTAATTAACTTGTAAATTAAACTATTCCATATGAACATCACATACCCTAGAAGTATTCAAATAATTTTTACAAGTCATATTTAATTTATTCAAAATGTTTGTTGTTGAACAAATAAAGTAACAATATGTTTCGTTATGCTTGTTTAAAACACCTACGCATTTAAGTTAATAAACGAAAAGATGATTGTAATTTTATCTACGTTTTATTACTTAAATATATTGTTAAAATCCAAAAAAAATCTACTAAGTATTTATTTTTGGCACATCATTTTTGTATAAGAATAATAACCATAAAAAGATCTGAATTGTCTGTTGTATTTAATGCGCTTTCGAATATCGGAGTATTTGATTTGTCGTTTTTATTATAGTACTTCGTATCACTCGATTTTCGTTTTATTCGAAAAAGATGTTTTGGATAAAGTTATAAAGCGCCATCTCACATTTTGACATACCAAAAGTTCTCGCCCATTGTCAACATTGCAAGTACATTAAAAGATGGCGCTGTATGAATATATTAGGCTACAATGATTAATTTTACTCTACCAGTGTCAAAGTTGATGGTTTAACATTCAAATACAACGTAAAATTTGGAGACATTGCCTTCCTTGCTTGCAAGGTTTTACAAGTTTTAATTACTGAGATACTGTTAGCACCTTTAAAATATGTTTTCCAACGAATAAAACATTTATGCATCTGCATAAATGTTTAATTCGTTGTAAAACACGAGTAATATCTATTACTCGTGCATACCCACCTGATACATAACCCGGGACCCAAATGCCAAAAGCCTCGCGTAATCCTGCAGTCAAGCTTCACGAATTCAAAATCGTTTCCCGCGGTAAGTATTCAAAATCTACGAGTTTGTAATTTAAAAGAAAACGTTTTGTGCTGTATAAATAAACCTAATTGTGTAAAACTACCTCAAAGTTCTAAAAACAACTAAAAACACTAAATTCTCTCACATACACACTGGCCCTACGAAAATCAAGCTTCACTATTGAATGTCGAATTTTTATTTAACATTCTGTCTGGAGTTACATAAATCTATGCTTTTAGGCATTTAGTAAAATAAACTGCACCTTAGGAAATGTCCCAACCAGGTACTCCTAGGTTGAACTAAACAGGTTCTTTTACATATATATCGCTAGTGAGATTATAAACTAACGACATATAAAAGATGTTACGAGGAAATAAAATAACTATGCAATGCATCAATTATCTATTATTTACATTAAATAACAAACAACCCATTTACTGTATTTACAAATGTTACCTGCTACAACAAATTAAATGTAACAATTTTATTTATAAATAAACAATATAATGATATAAATCATCTGAAAAAATTATAATGAAGACATCACATCAGTATTACTAAATACTAAAGATAAAACATTAATTCTTGATTACATTTGTCCATTTTGGTTCCAATCGAAAAAAAAAGAAACAAATTTGATGGCCGAATATAATTTCATGAGAATTTAATTCATCAAAAAAAAAATACAGAATAAATAAATAAATAAATACAGAAAGCGTAGGTACAATTGGTTTACTGGGAAAATATAAACACGTCGCTTTTTAAGTGTACTCTTAATATCACCAATATCAGTATATTACCAATGTCAAAATAGATCTGCATTATGATCTGATCTAATATTATGATAAGATGCCCGAAAATTAAGGAATAACAAAAAGAGAGCTGATCAATATTAAATTGGCACATATTAGTTATTTATTGGCATTATTTTTCCTGGAAAAGGTTTTTATGATATTGAAGTTAAATTAATTCTACTGGACAATAGATGGCGCTGCAATGCATCTGCCGAGTTTCAACCAGTTCTATAATAATATAAAAATTTAAGCAATAATAAAATAACTAAGAACACACTTAATTTAAAAAGGGCACTGAAAAAAAAACTAGCAACTACATAAACTGGGTGCATTCACCGCTCAATAAATTAAGTTTGAAGTTAAATATCAAATTTATTTATTTTCAATTATTTAGTATTTAGTATCACCAACTTATTAAACAAATCTCGTCTCCACAAACTTTCACATCACTATTGACAAATGACCCAACTAAATTGCAATTAATAAATAAATAAATGTATAGTACGCGGCCATAAACATTGCACATAGACCTTTGGTGAGAGACCTTCGGCTTCGTAGAGCATTATCTCTGTCGCACAAAGCACTAAAAATCACTTTTCAAATCTCAATGTACTATATTTACGGCCGCGTACTACGCGTGTATGTTGTTTCTCGCCACATGCGACTTCGAAAGCAGTCATCAATTTACTTATGACCAAATATAACTATCAGGAATTGTTTTAAATGCGTTTTTTTTTTCGTTTTATTCTTTTCATTTTAAAAATAAAAATATACGCAAGTTTGTGTGCAACAAACGAACCGATAGGATAGTTAAATCATTTGCTACAGATTAAATATTGTACAAATCTCTCTACAGCTAACGAATGATATTTCAAATAATCTAAGATGTTGTCTTTGGCAATATAAATGATCCGCGAGTTGACGCCCACGTGAAACATTTACGAATACACGATTTAAAATAGGATTTTGGTTAAAGTGGTAACAAAATTATTAAAGTAGTTCCCAAAACCAAGCCAACCTCTTCAGCTACCTTAAATAAAACTCTAATTGTTATCAACTAATCACATGATCAATATTGCACTAAATCACTTCATCTTGAACTGAGATGAAAAATAAGAAATATATAATTTATATTACAATAAACAATGTACAAGAATTATAAAGTATTAAAGTGCGTTAACTCAAGACATACCATCGCCTGTCTGCGGCCGACATTCGACCGTAACATTAACGCGACAAGGTTCAATTTGCTTCTCATATCATACGATTTAAACAACTTTTTACAATATATTTTTAATTTAAGTACATACCTAGTGACACGAAAACATTACATCTTGAGCTTCGCTATAGACTAGAATGATGTAATACAATAGGGTATTTCACTATTTCACAAATTGCATTAAAAAGTTTTAGACACAGCAAACTTTTAAGATTAAAATAATTATATTAATAATACATATTAATTGTACAGTGGTCAATCAATTAAACTCAGCCAAGGAATGACATTTGTTAAGATATATTGAAATTTTTTTAATTTATAAAATGTGATGACACCGACCAGCGGAGTTCGAGCGCCCAGCGAGCAGAGCGCAGCGCTCGCCTTTCTCACACTAAACCATACTAATTCTCCAACTGATATATCTCGACATATACACGTTAAAACATCTAATTCATAACATTCTAATATGTAAAAAAGATGGCAAAAAACTATAATAGAATGAATAAAGAATATATAAATTTAAAATAAATGTAAGAGCAAAAGAAAGTGTTCTTAAAATCACAGAAACGCTATTTATATTGTATGACTGCTAGATATAATAGTCGTGAAGTGTGGCGCTACGAGCGTCGTTCGTCCAACAAAACATCTCCGAGTAACACAAGTCCTGTATTGTTGGAATGGTCAATGGGAATGTTTGTATATGTTTTTTCAAATTGTTAATCTTTAGAAGGTCAGTCAGCACTCTGATCACTGGGCTTCTATTTTTTAAATTCATTATAGTGTAAAAATCCGACTCGAAGGACCAATTATCTTGTAGTCAAATACCCTATTTTATATAATAACAAAATATTTAAAGGTTGACAACACAAGAAGACAATAATGTTATCGTGAAAAAAATAAAGTTAACAAACGGCTTTCACTAAATAACGATTTATTTAAATTATCTACTTTAAACACAATCGTAGAGCATGTTATTTATTGGCAAGATTTTTCTAGCACAAGTAGACATTTGTTATCTGATCTTCTATGGTACGAACTCACCATTCGACGCTTTAATGTAGACGGTCACGAGGCTAAAGTTTAGGAATCGCCGGGAATGTCGATAACTCTTACTATTTACTAGCACCATAATAATAATACCGCTGTAACCAAACCGTAAATAATTCTATAGTAAGGTACTCGCCATAGATATGTCTGAAGTTAGAAACAAGTGGATGCGCAGCTCAAAAGTGATGCATGTTCTTTTTCTGTCGTAAATCTCGCAATGCTGCGTTCGTCACAATCACACCATTTGCAATTGGAACATTACAACTAACTTCACACATAAAAATTCATGGCGAGTATACACAATTCATTCAACTTGGTCCTTAGCACCCGAATGGTCTCGCTAATACTTTAATCCTATTGCTAGCGCGTACCATTAAAAAAAATGAAACAATCGACATTGGAATGAATTCAGTTGATTTACTCGCGACGTAAATAAACTTGAAGACTTATGTTACGATGAGAAGACTATCTAAACAGTGGAAACAAATTTAAACGGCCACCCATCCACTATTTATCCTACTTTGTGTTTAACACAAAAACTAATATGCCTCACAGGCACTACCAAGCTTCTTGCAAAGCGTCGCGTTCAGTGCACAACACAAGAAATTACCGTAACGGCACTAGCACAAAATATCTTTGGGAACACATAAAAATAAAGACTATATTTTTAAGCTATAAAACATTTTTCTCTAATAAACAAATAAAGATATTTCATTTTAATAGCTTGTAATGACGGCATCACGGAGTAACAAAAATAAATGCTAATCGATGGCTAGTGCGGGATAGAAGGTAAGCTTTGTTACCGTTTGTGCTAACGGCAATCGCCCAATGGGGAGAACAATGGTTCTGATTATGTATTTACCGCAAATTTGTCATACAAATATGTACTTCAGGGGTCATCATCATCGAGGGGTTGTGAGCTAGAGGACGAACCTTTGGGAACTCGATCAAGATGAGACCTTATCACACGTTTCACAAAACATCTGTGACCTACACAAGTTGTAACCCTTTGATTTTTAACTGAACACTAATCGTGCTTTGAGTTATATCGCATTTATTCCCCGGATCCGCCTTCGTCTCGACTAAAAATATTAACCTGTACAATATCTAACAATGACGACTCATTGCGCCGACTGCGCAAAGCAACCACAGGAGCAGTGGACTAAGTCCGGGAGGGGGGAGGCCGCGTGCGCTAACTGAACGCGGTGTCGTTGGGCACGTCTTGACCCATGTCCGTCAGGATCACCCCCGACAGCGCCTCGAGAGACTGTCGCACCTGGACACACAAACATTTCTCATTTAGTTCGCGTTGCTTAGTCGACTGCGGTCATTGGCAAATCCAGGAGGGGTAAAATGCTCAAGCCCTTCCCCCTTCCAAATATATATATTTTTGATTATTTCAAAATTATTTTTCCAATCTAATCAATCCTAATTTATATTAAATAATATGTACCCGTAGCATAAGCACTGTCTTGGATCCTGGATCCGCCATTGACCAAGACAACTGACCTCAGCTAATTTACAATGCATGACTATCAATCGCTTAAATAACTGTAATGTCAAAAAGTAACACAGACAGTCTGCACATAGATTAAATACAGTTGTTTTTTGTAGATAAAATGTTTTATGATGTGGTGAAACGAAATAAAAACTATCTGTTCGCTAACCCCTCCTTTCATTATGGTTGCAGTCGCTTTTCATAATTATTTCTTCTATTTCAGCAACTGTACATACTTGTTTGTGTAACTATGATTAAGCAATGCCGAAAACATTAACATAAAAACATGTTGTAATATTTCTTTCTCTATTTCTCTGTCTCTCTCTAAAAAAACTAAGATCACAACGTACCAAAAAGTCTTCAATATTGCAAACGTAAGATGCTTTAAAAAGCTTTTCAAAGCATCTTACAACGTACATTTTTTTTTGCTAAGAAACTGGCGTTTGTACAGGCTCGCTAGAAGTCATATTATGTAACAGGTCACAAACAATTCGATAAAATTAATTTACATTATCATGAACCGGTTGATGCGGTAGGTAAGTTGCCTTCCACGCGCAGATCGTGGATTCGATTCCCATACAGGACAAACATTTGTGTGCATGAACATGTCTGTTTGTCTTGTGTCTGGATGTAAAGACCTCCGGAGGACGGGCAGCAGCTTAGTACGGTGGAACATACTGCGATCGCCAACCCGGCCACCGTGGCGATTATGTCGCATGGCCTATGTCCAGCAGTGGACGATGGCTGTGATGGATGGATTATGAATCGGTAATGGCCTAGCTTCATCAGTTCATACTTCCGAAATACAAATATACGTACATACTCTCAATTTTGTCCTGTACAAAGACACAAAAATGGTATAAGTGAAATGGTACGGGTGAAACTACTATTGGAAACTATCCTATCCTATAGATACTGTAGTTAATGAGGTCTGTTGTGTGCGGGTGTGGAAGCGCTAGTGTAGCTGCAGTTCTGTGCCGACCTTGGCGAGCAGCAGCAGGTTGGTGGAGAGGAAGGCGTGCAGCTCGTCCGCGGCGCGGCCGTGCAGCCGCGAGCGCCACGCCACCAGCGCCGCGTACAGCTGCGGGCCGGACGCCGCGCGCGCCTCCTGCCCACGACACAAATATCTCTATGTAAATGACGGCAAGGCATTCGTAAATTCGTCTTGACAGTTGCGGATGTCGAATGGGTGTCGGTGGTCACATAATATCCAGTAACCAGTTCATATGCAGCCATAAATATTGCACACCGACCTTTGGTGAAACACTTCGGCTCCGTAAAACGCTATAACTGTCACAACGTGCACAAAGCACTATTAAAAATAAATTCTTTTAAAACTAAGAAAAACACAAGAAACTCTGGTTACGTATTTTCATAAAAACTAGATGGCGCTGTGCTTAACTTAAAATAAATGACGATCCTGGTCAGAAATCAGCTATGGAAAATGTACTATCATTGGTCCTTGTTGACTGCAAATTTTAAATTCAATATGACGGATTTAGCGGGAAATCGGAAACTTAAAAGCGTCCGTCACATACATTTAAATATATATTTTTTAAAAGATGGCAAACGATCGAACAGTACCTGATATAAAGTGACCTCTACATATCGGCATCTACAACCAACTGATGAGTTGCAGATTCGCTGCCTACCTTTAATAGACAAAGGCGCAAATAAACAATGATAGAGTATTTCCCTTCCCTATCCATTCCCTCTTCCCCGACAAGAGGACCAGAATTGAGTCTCTGTTTTTAAAGTATACAATTGGTGTGAATTAATGTGTTTACCTCGGCGTGGGCGAGCCGGTACGCGAGGACGGCTGCGGAGAGTGCGAGCAGCGCGGCGGCCAGGGCCAGCGCGGCGCGCCAGCCTTGCGGCGCTCGGCGCAGCGCCACGCCACCCGTCAGCAACGCCGGCTGGATGACCGCAGCGCCCGCGCCCGCGCCCACACCGCCTGACACACGTACACTAGTCTACAAACTCCGCTCTCTCTTCCTTCAACTCTCAACTTCCTTCAACCTTCTACCCTTATGGGAGGCGTAACATCCGGCCCCTCCCTACACGAGTCGAGCCCCTACCAAGGGGCTCCCCTAGCCGGGTCGTGGATAGTAGATGCCACGGCCCGGTCAGGCGAAGGAGAACACCGCGGGGTTTAGTGGGTAGTCTGGCCTTATAAGGCCGGGAGTCCCACACGAAACCGTCCCTGCTGCCCCCGCAGCACGGACGGCGAAGTGCGGAAATGCGTTCCCCGCGTCAACAAAAAAAAAAAACCTTCTACCCTTAACCTTTGACCGTTCACAAATTGAACACAGCTTTTTGCAAAAAGTTAAAAAAAAATTTTTTTTCATCACCTTCAAGTAATGTGTTGAGTAGGCTAACCACCAGTTAAATTCATTCATAACTCCATGTGCGAATTTTACGACGCTCGAGTAGCACTAATCATAAAATAAACTGACCCGTAACTTATTTGCCACCACATCTACCAATTAACGCATTTACTTTACAGTTAAATTTGTTCATTGTCATTTTGAATAGTTATTTACTTATTTTATAATGCCAACGGATATTTCAAAATGTATTAAAATAGGTTTATTCGAATTGACTGGTCATTAATTGGATGAATTCAAACATTCTAGGATGCAACGAGTCCTGTCTTGGATTCGTGTATTCAATTCCGTGTTTTTATTTATTTTACTGACCTAGATGATGTTATTTTTACAATGATTTTAGAGATGTTTTTTTTATACATTTTATCTATCGACGTACAACAAGTGTGCTGTTTTTTATTATAATTCTATTATATACAAAAGTTCGCATGTTTACATATGTCCTTCAATTTAATCCTTACAAATTAAAAATTATAGGTGAATAAAATAACAATTTGAAATAACGCGCTTTCCCAACCACATAAAAAATGAAATGGTAAAATATATTTTAAAATTAAACGCTTCTACAATAATAACTGATTATATTAAACTGTATTTTCTAAATGAACTAAACGCTTCTACCAAAACTCAGATCAATCGGAAGGGGGCAAAATTTCATTTACTTTATTTGACCCAATCAAACAATAAACAGGGCAAACTTATTAAATACGCCTACATAATATATATAATATATTATAATATAATAATAATATATAATATTAAGCCCCACAAATGACAATTGACAGCTGACAATGACGTTTGACGAGTAACACTGACGTGTTATTGAGCGACGTAACGTTTCATTTAAGTAATTAAAGTTAAAAAATATCGGATAAGAAAATAGCGTATTGCTATCTTTGTTTATCAAGTAGTGTATCTGCTAACCTGCGGCTATGAGTGGGTCCGCGGGGTCTCGGGTCGGCGCGTCCGTGTGGTCGGCACCCGCCGAGCTGCTGTCATCTTCTGGTGAGTACTCTGACGCCTCAAGCTCTACTTCTGATGATCTTAACTCCTGCAAAAAGTGTCACAAGCATTAAAATATGTTGTAATCCTATAGTAACGGGATGTTAGACCCTAGCGGGCGCGCTTGCATCTTGGTGATTTTGGTAATGTATCTTAGATCAAACTTAATTACTCTTGCAGAGACTACTTAGGCTTACCTAAGCAGCTTTAGCTGGTTGGTATATAAGTAGTAATGGCTCCATTGGAAAAGTCCATAGAATACCTCGGGTGGCAGAAGCCCGGAGAGGCATTAGTGCGACAGCTTACCACGATATGCCACTTTTGACTGCTTGGTCATTTGCCATTACCTGCGGCGGTGGCACTGCCAGCTCGGGAACGCGCGCCGCCTTCCACACGTGCGTCATCAGCTTGTAGGTGGAGTCGCGCGACAGCAGCGAACCGAACACGTGGCGCTCGTCGCGCGTGCACACGCCCACCGCGTTCGGAATGATACGCGCCACCTTCTCCTTCGTGATGCGCAGCACCGACGTCGTCGGGATCAGCAGCTGTCGGTCGCGAGAACCGGTCAACTTACTATCTTACAACTAAACCATAAAGCCTAAACTAGACTAGTGAGTTTGGGTAATATCAAAAACTCTCGAGACCTCTAACATCAGTTAATTTCGTAACATTCTTGGCGAGGATTCCATTAAACACAAGTCAAACCGTGTGACTCAGCGGCGGCTCCGTCATCAACTCCAAAAATCCAAGATATTGGCAAAAATACATATGTATCTTACTATTTAAAAGTTCGCGCTCACATTTCACAACACACATAGCCAATGTGCGCGCACTTCCGCGCCCAACTCGCTCTAGCAGCTACTCGCGCAATCGTCTTGCTCGCACGTGCAGGCTTGTAATAGCGCTTGCATGCTCTTTCTAACCTACTGAAACTCTCCAATATTTAGAAATATTCGTCGGTAACAGTTATTTTAGCAGGATTAAAATTTCCCTATCTTTTTCTTACGTATTCCTTTAACTCACATCATTGATATATTTTATTATTAATTATTAATAATATTATTATTATTAACTATGAAAATTAGCGTAACTAATTAAGCAGATTCATTAATGACCCCGTTCGTTTCTCTATCGAGCTCGGGCTTTATATTGCACAATGAAAACCGTAAACCACATAGGCCAACGTATCTGCAACCATACGGTTAACGTCCTGTACCCTAATCGCTACGTAAGCGAAAATGTATAACAAAATAAATGCGTAATCGTATAGGTCAATCGCCAGTTATTTTACTGTCAAAACAGCAAAATAAAATGTTACTCTATTTGTTTCACAATCTCTTGTGTGTCGTCGGACGACATAATTTTAAAATGTTTTACTTAAAACTAATGAATTAGATATTTTATCATTATAGTTGGTGTATAAAGGTTATCGGTATGGCGGAATAAAAGTTGTTTTAAAATGATTAATACTGAAACAATCCATCGGTAATATTTTTTTAAACCTAGTGTTTCAATAAATACTACCGTACCTTCAGTTATGTTTAGGACTTGTTTTTCTAAATTTTATTTACTATATGTAAATAGTCAAGGACGCACCCGCCCCTCGCTTAATGTTTCGATCATTTTACAAGGAATAGTCAAGTAAAAAAACCCATAAAACCGAATGACTGTCAAATGACATTCCACTCTTGAAAATCGATCAAGCTGTTTATGCAACAGGAGGTCGAAATGGAACAGACATCTATGTATATATACATACATGTACATATATGCAATAAACATTACCCTCCTGCAATAAACATTACCCTCCTATCAGTCGGACAAAAACAACTAAGCACTACATCAAACTCTTTACGTAATTTAAGCAGATCATCATCTCAGCCAATGATCTACTGCTGGAAATAGGCCGCCCCCATTAATCGCATCACTGGGTGGAAATGTGCCAAAACCGCCACGCTTGGCAGGAGGGGTTGGCGATCGCAATATGTTCCACCGTTCTACCGTGATCTTTACATCCAGACTCAAGACAGACATGTTCGTGCACACAAATGTTTGTCCTGCGTGAGAATCGAAAAGCAAGCATCTTACCAACGGCGCCAACCGGTCCGTATGATTTAAGCACACTCTATGAAAATTTTGACAGAATTTAATCAAACATTTAATAAAGTCACATGTAAATGTCAGATTTTTGTCAAACGTCTTCTGTCGCGTAAGCATTAACTTATATGTAGGTAAGGTATCAAACTTTAGCAACGCTATCAATAAAGTGGGCATATTTTCCTTAAAAACTATTATTTTCTAAACTAAATAAATACCAATACCAACAAAAACATATAAATTGGAACTTTAAACTTTTATCCAATACCGATAGCTTAGTCCCGACCTCGCAATAAAACACCAAGCGTGTCGACTATTAAACTATATCAACGTGTTTATGATTACATTCGCTTGAATTGTGGATAATATAAATATCTATATAAATCTTCAGTTGCATACACAACGTATGTAATGCTGCAAATACCGAAACCAATCCTTAACCTTGATCACAAATGGTAATCAAATCAAAAGTCGAGCTATTTAAGCATTATCAGCATCTCTACAACCTATATATCCACGTCCACAAATTATCTATAAAATATACTCAGTAGCAGAAATAAAAAAAAACATAGGCTGGGAATCTTAGATGCGTGACACAATTTCCTTTCACCTGTGGTCATGTATATTGTATATCATTTAAGCTTATCCTCCCTTCACGTTTGGACGATGCTCACCTTGGTCACGTATCCGAACACGTTGGAGTAGAAAGCGAAGTAGTTCTTCGTGATGTAGAGGTGACCTTGAAGCAAAAGGTCACCGACAAGAGCGCATGAATAATCTGAAATTAATAATTTATCCAATCAGAATTACTTAAGTATCAACTCGATGGATGTTTCACATTAAAAAAAAACTTACAAAGCTCTTTAAACTTAATATAAATATGCACACAAACATTTCATATACATTTTACGTAAACGTGTAAAATGGAAAACAGTATTTGTCTGCCGATACATGTTCCATGAATTAATCTTATAGAAATCCGCCTAAATTTATTGAAACTTCTGTGTTTCGGTTATAGACTGGCAACACACCAGTAACACGTCATTGTTGTAAATGTAGATGACAGCAGGATTACTTAACAAGGGGGTTGTCGAGCCGCTTGTTTGTTACCTTCTACCATAAAAAGATATAGACAGGAGTTATATTGTATGGATGAATTGATTTGAATTATAGCCTGGTAGATCATTTCAAAAGGCAGCATTTCAATGAGTAAAACTATAATACGTATTTTTAAATAAACTCGTGAAGTACAAAAGAAGGGTTATATTAACTGGACCCCCATATTGACTCCTGTTATATGATTAAACGACCTCTCAAACGATTGACTAGTATCATACGACCTCTGTTATCAGCCAATAACAAGTAGAAGTCTCGCATGGCAACAATAAAACATTGAAATGCGAATACACGTGTAGTGTACTTACGGTTGAGTACGCGCTCGTCGGGCCCCACTTGCGGGAAGTGGCGCTGGAACTTCTTCTGGCGCGCCTTGCTGGGCGGTTTCCCGTCCGCCGCGCCCCCCTCGCCCGCCGCGCCATCCTGGAGCGGCCCGAGCGCCGACACGCGCACAGACGGCGCCGATCCCGACAGCGGCTTCACCACATGCCTGCAATTAATTCAACCATTACAAAATTGTTACAGTGGTAGAACCAACAGAAGTAACTGTTGCGCGAAGAGGCCGGCTCAAGCAGTATGTACGATCTCACAGATGACAGATGTCAAGTATTATATATGCTTCTGCTTTTCATCTGATGAGTAAGTCCCTTTCCTTAGTCTTCTTCCTCCATTTTTCCTTGCCACTCTCCCAAACAAAAGGCTAGTAACACGTCCGTAAAGCTTTACAACTGCAGCTATCAATTGGTTGCGGTGTTCACACAGCATCCGGTAAGCCGCCTGAATGTGTATCTCAGATTGTTTGTTTGTTACGCTTTAAAAACTCAACCGATCATCAGGACGAAG
>DWLR01002820.1:0-14634 GCA_018246295.1 Papilio alexanor hazarajatica | reverse complement strand
GTGGCCTAACATTTAAATTCTTACTGATGAAAGCAACTGGGCCATACCTTATAACCCTAAAGGGGTGGTCAAAATTAAACACAATTTGAGTTGTTTTGATACACTCGTTTTACCAAGTTTATTTGGCACAAGAGAGTAACAAGTTTCTAAGTATCGTCGTGGAAACTTTAATAATCAATTACCTTAAAACTAAATAAAACATGCTTATAAAGTTCTTAAGTTATATAAAAAACCTCGCGTTGCGTTACGTATTTTGTTGCATTAATATGTAACTAGGTGGCGTTGTTCTCAATATTTAAAAAAATGTACATATAGTTTTATTCGTTATATCACTTTTGCGTTCACCGCTGAGTTGATACTTTTAAACGTTGATAGTTACTTTTAATAAATTATTTAAATCAAACGGAATATTTAAAATTAATTTCCATTAAACTATAAAAATTAAAATCACAATCTCCTGGTAGGATAGTGTTTACATACACACAAAGATGTTCAAAAACAATTTAAAATTTCTAGTTTCGCGGAATGTTTTTTCAAAAGGGCTGCAAAGCTATTTTTACTTATAAATCTAACTTATACTGACGGTAAGTTGAGAATTGATGGTTGGGAGTGGGCAAACTCAAATTAATCCCTATCAAAATTCACTCAAATTAGTTCACTTTTTGGATACAGCGCGAACAAAAAAGAAAACTTTATTATTTTATTTATGTTGATGTTATAATAAATATATTTGTAACTAATTGAAGAAGCAGTAAGATAGCTCGGATCAACCAAACGTAGCGTCGGGTCGCGGGCCGCGCATAAATCAACACGGTGGCACAATAAAGTCCGGAT
This sequence comes from Papilio alexanor hazarajatica, assembly GCA_018246295.1. NCBI lineage: Eukaryota > Metazoa > Arthropoda > Insecta > Lepidoptera > Papilionidae > Papilio > Papilio alexanor. The sequence goes on along the minus strand of DWLR01002820.1, from coordinate 13,800 downwards.
TTCAATTATACATAAATCTCGTATGACGTACGCTTAATGGAGTCGAGAGAATTCTGCCTCGGCTCTGCAATTACCTATTGACGATTACGATTGTTCCGATCATTTGCTTATTACAAGGATAAAAAGGCGTGCCTCTAATTATCGCGCGCAGGGTCTACGGGATGCAAAATAACAAACTTCCTTTACTGATGTAATGAACCTGTGTTAAGGTCACATTTTTTGCTACTCGTGTAGGTCAATCCCACACAGTAAGCATTTAGTCATATATCTAAATCTCAAAATGAATCACACTGTATATTAAACTTTTTTACAAACTGTATTAAAATCCATGAAGATTTATTTAATTTTAAAACTCATCGGATTACAATAATAATTATTTAAACGCTTGAATACATAACATCTGAAAAATTTATATACGTATAGTAAGTGGCGATTCAGTTTTATGTAAATATCCAATAGATGTCGCTACATGAGTAAATATTAGAAAAAAGACTAAATGTTCGGTAGAGTACATTTAATATTTTTCTGCTACGTAAATATAATTGTACATACTTAAATTATAAACTTTTAATGAAATACGGTTTTAAGAAAAACAAAACGTTATTCTAGCAGAGCGTGGTTTCGATCCACGGACCTCTGGGTTATGGGCCCAGCACGCTTCCACTGCGCCACTCTGCTCTTACTGTACACATTGAAAATAAGAAACCGTTATAAAATTTACATTTTTGTGTAAAAAGGATTATGAAAATTTAAATAACAAAAATTATTTTATTTTCACAGAGGTATAAATTTCTTAAAGTAGCTTAATAAAAAATATATTTTAAAAATCTTCTAGATAAGAAAAGTAAAAATAAAAGTTTGTTCACTAATACAAAAAAAAATTAAATGTACAACACAACTTGGCAGAGTACTGTGTACGGAGGGCATTGTGCTCCTAGGAGCAATAAAATAAAAAGCCGGGCGATATTGTAGCGAGGCGGGCGCTGACGTGCTTATTAACCGGGAAAATTGAAAATTGACTCAGTAAGATGATTGGCAAGGCAATATTAGCTAGATGCAATTTTGCCGCTTAGTTTACTTTTTTAAAGAAAATTCTCACGTGACATTAATCCATCATTTTAGCGTAAGAGGCTTGCGTTGTGTACTAATCGCGGGAAAACGTGTTTTCCTTTATTTTCACATAAACTGAGTATGAAAGATATTTTATAGTTAGTTTACGTTGTTTTAAATTTAAATGATAAACAATTTCATACAAATTAAAACGCATTTTCAAATAAGTTAGTAAAGTTAAAGATAGATGGCGCTGAACGAATCAAACTTATTTAAAACAAAATAAAGGTGCGATTAATCTAAGAGTATAGATTTTAGACAACCAAGAAAAAAACAGAATAAACTATGGTCACTTTCTATATGTTTAACCCTTAAATGCATAGTGTTTCAAAACTTATTCACTCTCTTTAACCCCCAAAAACATCGACCCAAGAAAAACTTTAAAATTTGGCTGACGTCATTTTTCGTCCATTCAAATGAATATAGCAAAAACTATTAAAAAGTAAGCTCACGCGATTTTCCAAAATGACATCTTGATATTACGAATTTACGTTCTAGAACATGATAATGAATGTCATTAAAATAATCAATAAAGGAATTGATCGATCAAATTCGACTTGCTGTCTCCTTGCGACTAAGAGTGACAGCAGCGCCCCTGGCGACGGCGCGTGGCACCTGCGTACGCTCGCCAATATAGGTTTATTATTTTCGCGCGTTATTTCCAATATTTCGCGCCATCTCATTACTCGGCGTCGACGGCACTAATCCGCCGGGAGACGCGCCGCTAATGGCGGTGATCATGTGTCCTACCGCGCAACCTATTGGAATATGACGTATTACCGCCGCCGAGAGGATTCCTTAATAAACGAAGAGACAAAAAATGTACCGGCGATAACTCTCGCGGGTGACGGGCGAATGATAAATCAAGACGAGCGGGAAGAAATGCCAATAAATATCGCGCCCAAATCCAATAATTACTGAGGCAATGAGCCGGTGGCCACAAATCAACGGGCGGACGGACGCGCATACTAATGCCTTATCCTAACATCAGATTAAAAACATCAATACTTGTCAATGGAGGTCGCCTCCCATGTAATTATAGGCAACAATATCCCGGGGAGGGCAGGCCGCAGGATTAACATATATCAGCGTGGAATAATTGAAGGAATCGATTATATGAGGAGAGTATTAATTGTTGATGCGCCCGCGCGGCGAGCTCTCGCCGAGTCCGGTGCAGACTGCGCCTGCCGTGTGACTGCGAACATACTTTATTGATCTATATGTGCCAGGAATTTGACGAATTACTTTAAATGTAAAGACTTTTTAAAAGAAACATTCTGTCAAAATCCTATTACGTATGTATTTTATAAATTTGTATTCTATTTAGTCCAGCGATGATCAAAATGGCCGTCCTCATTAACACGTTATATTTACTTTAATAACGCCTAGCGATTAACACTGCTAATTCCTAATTTAAAAACCGAATAAACAAATGTATGTAAATTGGACAAGTTTATGTAAAGGCCGACGATAAAGTTGCTCGATTACTCGTGTCATATTGTCAGAGGATAAGGCACCTTATTCGTATGTAATAAGGATTGTGTTAAATGCAAGATTATCGTGGGCGCAATGAAGTGAACTCGGAACAGGCACGTTCAGAAACTGCTTACACGAATTAGCGCATCAAAACGGGCGCAGGGGGCGAAATTAGAAAACTCTCTCGCGCCCCCGCGAGCCCCCGCGAGCCCCCGCACGCACCCCGCGGCCATTCCGCACGTCATAAACTGACAATTTACGATAACGCCGGGATTAGCCTGTTTGTCTGTTATGCATCCGAGTGTGAGGCGCGCGCCGCGGGCAGACTGGCGGCAGAGCGACCGAACTCAGTCCACGAATCATGTCAAACAAGGGTAAATAAATACACAAAAATTAAAATACTAAAATTAATTTCAACGTCATGGGGATAAAAATAAGACTACATTGGTAGAATCCTCAACATCATCTGTTGAGCCGTCTGAGCTGGGCCGTCTCGCCGGGTAAAACACTACGACCTCACAGAAGACAGGCGTCAAGTAGAAGTATTCTGAGTTTCTTCTGATAAGTGAGGTTCCAGACACCGTATACTAGTCCTCTTCCTCTTCCCATCCTTTTCTAATTAAGGTATATTCTAGAGAAGGTAATTTCTATTATAAGGTGTAAGGAAGGGATATGTGTGGAAAGGGGAATCAAGGAAGGATCAAGGAGATGGATAGGAAAAAGAATATAGTTTTAGCCTATAGGCTAGCTAGGTAGCGGTTACTTAATACCAGATGTATGGCTTGCTTGTGTGTCACATTCATTTATTAAAAAAAACACTAATTTTATCTTAAAAATATAGCACTTAAGAAAAGTGACTGCCGAAAAAAAGTAGTAGACAAGGAGCGTAAGTGTGAGCTCGCCTTTACCGCGTCAGCGCGAAACGAAACGTATCGCCGTAGTCGACACAAACGGCGAGCAAAATTGTTTCACATTACCACGCGGCCCGTTCGCTGCTGGCAGCGGCAGTACTTACTGCGTCCACTGTGTTACACCTTGCTACCAAAAACATTTCATAGATTAGATAGTCATTAAATTTATTGACGAATAAATACGTTGTAAAAAATGTTGCGTATGTTGTATAAATTGTAAAATTAAACTTCATATTTATGATTTATGTAAATGTCGAAGTTCTACGAATGTGTTGTAGTGCTTAGTGAAGGATTAAAGACTTTTCCATACAAGTGCGGATTCCAATTTTAATTGAAAACAGTCTGACTTTTACCAATTGACATAGGAATAGTATTAAGAATCACAAAATAATTATTTATTATTTTAACAGTGGTGGAGTCCGCAACAACAACATCTGTTGCACGAATGGCCCGCTCGACCGGTGAAATACCACGACCTCACAGAAGACAGGCATGAAGTAGAAGTATTCTGCTGAAGAAGAAGTCGTCTGATGAGTGATGTGCCGGTGGCCTAATTTTAGACCTCTTCCCTTTCTCTCCCTTTTCTAATAAGGAAGGGGTGGGAAGGTAAAGAGTATTCGACGGAGAGGGGGATGAATAGGAGAAGGAAATGTCAAATTTTCTGTCTATACAGTCCCCTCCTTTGTCTATTAGGGGTAGGCAACGCATCTGCAACTCGCAATAGCTTGTTGCAGAAGTCTATGGTTATGATAGGTAGCGGTCACATAGGTGACCGCTTGCTCGTTTGCCATATTTTGGGATTAAAAAAAATTGATGCGATAACGTAATCTGCTAAGTACGCAAATACTTAAATATACACAAAACAACTACACTTGTCTGAACATCATCCGGGTTTATTTCGACCAAATTTATATCTTTGAAAAGGTACTTTTGGATGCTTTATTGTGGCCCAGCTAAATACCGCAAGGGCACTTTCTCGCGTTCCCTAAATAATTGTCTAGCTAAAAGAAAATCTCCACGATTAGCATAAAAAACGTCTAAACAGCGTCGGGCGCGCGGGCGACGCTTTCCTTCCGCAATATTTGTGAAAAAATTACACGCTTCCGGCCGGCATTTTGTCTACACCGCCAGCCATCGCCGTCGCAAAAAGACAACGAATTTTAATTGCGCCAAATAAAACTGTTTTAATTAATGAAGGCAATGAAAGGTAATTGTCCCCGCGGCGCTTAGGCCTTATTTCAAGCTTACTAAGTTGAGCACAAAGTTGTGCACGTTTGTATACCTTACCTTACGTTACTTACGTTTATTGCTTTGAATCAGTTTTTAATTCAAGTCAATAAAATAATAAAATCTTAAAATATATTCAGATGATAAAAATAGGAGAAAGTTTTGTCTTCTTTCTTGAGGCATGAAAGAGCACACGGACCATTTGCATAAACTACAATTATACCTTGTTTTATACGTCTAGCTTATTTCAGTAGCCCAATATTAATTTAATGCTGTTCTTTTGCCACTGATTATCTTTCAACAATAAACAAATAAATAAACGCTCTGTCCGCAGAACTTTCGTCCAATGGGACAAACTTTATGCACAGGGAAAAAGACTGACTGGTCGTGTAGGCTGAAATTTTAGCTTCTGAAATGGTAAATTTAAACAATTTCATTATCAAATGACACTAACGGAGTAACGTTATCTTCTACATTTAAGACAGTATCACACCTACGGCTTTTATACTTTCGAGTTAACTCATCCCTATCATATCCCACTAAATTAATGAGAACATCCCTCCCTTGATTCTACTATACATTTACCAAAGTAGTAATCGGGCGTCATTGCGAAGTTTGACGGTGGATTTGCTATATACAATTGTGACATTTTCATCAGTTCCAATCTACTATTGTCATTTCAAACAATTTGAGAGAAACTAACACTGACAACAGTAGTCTCGCTTCCTTAATTGTGAAGATGCAATATTACAATAACAACTCAAAAAGATTTTTAAAACGCACCCTCGCCTACAGTGAACAGTGAAACACTAACGACATCTGTTCGCAATAAGCAAAGTCGTCGGCGAAGGCATGGAATTCGACGGTGCGGCGGTGTCCATCACGCGCGCCCTCGATCTTGGGGGATGCATAAAAGTTTACAGGCATTCGGCTAATAAATCGCGTCAAATAAATAAGTGTTGAGTCGGTCGGCGGCATATTGATTCGTCATGTGCCGCCTTGGAGGGCGCCGGGCGCGGCACGGCGAGTGCGGGGAGAGCGCGGGGCGCGGGCGGCGGGCGCGCGGTCATAAAGGTGCGTAATGGCCGCCGTCGCAAGACAGCGCAGTGGCGCGCATCGATTAGCGCCCGCCGCGCCCGCCGCCGACGCAACGCGTCCTGGCGCCCGACGCCCGCCATCGCCTAAACCTTTTTAAATCAACACCAAACTTAACATTTTATAATTCAATCATAATTACATAACTGTCACTATGGTTTTCTCCATTGGTCACTTTCAAAGATACAAACTCCCCTTGTCGTTAGATGGCGCCACTTGTATTATTCGGTGCAACCGTGGTGTATTTTTGAGAAATTAAGATATATATTAATTATATATATCCTTAGATAAGGATCAACGCCAGTGTGGCCAGTGTGGTGGTGGGGTGACATGGCCGGCGAGGTTATGTGCAGTTATAAACTGTCAATATAATAAATGTCGATGCCATCCGCATAGCATAAGTCATCGGGAAGCGTGGCTCGCGTGACCTCGCCATGTAAATCTTACAGGTTAAAGAACGCACAAGAACATTTTCTACAATGGAACAGACAAGAGGAAGTCTAGCCGTGTGTCTGTGTTCTGTTTGTGTGTGTAATGAGTAATTGTCGAATACGATGACTAACATCGGTTAATAACAATAGCATCAACTAGATGCGGCGTCCAATTTAAATTTTTGAAAACAGTTCACCGATGTATAATGCATACAGCATTATATTTTTTAATTATGCTATACACAAAGACTCTAGTGTACGGGTGTTCCTTCTTTGTTTCTTGTTATCTACAGATTCAAACGCATTCAGTTTGTACAAGTTGTGGGTCACTGCTAACTTTATACATATATAAGTAACAGTGAAATATAAATTGTTCAAATAAGTGTTCTTATCATATTTTCTTTACTTTACTTTTGATAATTTTCCGACATAAACTTATAAAATTGTAAATCTTTTATGTGATTAAAATAAAAGTTAATTGTGAAAGTGTACAAAAATATATATTATACAGCTATATTATATTCATTCTACTGAACATTCACAATTTCATTGACTTTTGTTGACCCACTTTGCATTATTGTCATCATTGGGAACAAGTTTGAAAATAGTTAAGAAATGCATAATTACAACTGAAGTCTTGGAATCTAGATACTTTAATGAACTGGCCTGTGTTTAGTTTTATCCACAGTTATATGTGTATAACACATAAAACATAGGCTGTGACAAAATAATAACTTTCGAAGAAAGAATGAACTGAAGTAGTTATAAGTATCAGAAAATTGAGTGCTTTTCGTACATAGTTATAATTTATTTAAAGCAGGAAAATTCCAGAGGTGTTGTGTTGAAGGTCGCTATTTCGAATTGGAAATGTCAATGACACAATCTATTGGAATTAAGGTTAGATCTTATTTTTAAACCATTCAAATGTTCTAAAAATTTTTCCTTAAATTTTGCTTAAACAATCGTCGCAACAACGTTATCAAAGTTTAAGTTTCGATATTTAAGTGACTTTTCAAAAGGTATATATAACCTGGTGCACGTGGAGATACAATTGTATTAGAAAGTAAAGTGCTACTGAACTCTAAGCAAGTGTCTATTTGATCTTCATTATATTGCGTGATAGCTTATTATACCGAGGACATGCGATAGATTTACAAATACGATATGAATTCAACGCTACGCAGTGTTTATGCTTGCCACCACAACACATTAAATGTTTTCGATAAAACAAATTGCCTCCACGCGAAACCATTATCACAGAATCAATCTAAGTATCGAATCACCTATAGATGAGGGATCTAGTTCATTAGTCGTTCAGAGTTAATTGCCCGCTGAACATCCTGTGCCGGCCGGACTCGAACCCGGGCCTCTCTTATTGCCGCGTTCGGACGTTGATTAAAATCTCTCACTGCATTCACACAAAGCCTTACTTTGATATATGTATAAATCTTATGAAACGTCTACCGCGACCCGACGCGCCGTCCGCCCCGTCTGCCACGGAAAACACACCCCTACGAAATATCCTATAGGGTGGTTATTGGCACAGCGTTGTCCTGGGTCCTGCCTACCACCTGTCAAGTGATATATTGTCTTTAAATAACATATCTTATTTATGTTGAATCGGAAACAAAACGTATAAAAGGTTATTTTTTTATTATAAATAATCGAGCGCGGCGAGTGGGTGGATAACTAAATTTGTACTCGAGCATGTAGTACAAGTTATCGCCGACGCGCCCGCGTGTCCGCGTGTCCGCGTGTCCGCGTGTCCGTGTGTCCGTGTCCGCGTGTCCGTGTGTCCAGCGTCCGTCGCTAGCAGCCGATAAATTGCCTCAGATAGTGTTTCTTCTCAATTTAATAAGCTGATTGTGCGGAGTCGCGGCCAGGCGAGCGCTACGCTTGACATAATGAATCTTAACTTTATCCCCCTTTTGTCTTTGGCAACTCTTGCATATTAAACACTGAAAAAAGACGAGAACTATTTGCGCATTCGGACAAATTTTAACAGCAATTCATTTCGACATAAAGATAATTATAAACACAAAACCAATCCATCGATGTATTTCGCCAACGCCCTGACAATACATCCCGCATGTGTCTGATAAAATCAATTGATATTTAAATGAATAAAAATTTAAAAACATACATCAATACAGGCTTAGGTGCCTAAACCGCGTCCCATTACAGCCTTTCATAATTCAGCGTGCGAGTGTACCGCGTCGGCCGGTCTATGACACGCACGCTAAATCTCTCGGAAGGCGGTCCCGAAGATCGTAAATTTTTATTCCGTAAATAAAAATAATGAATTTAAATAAAATAGCCGCTCGTCCGGAAACATTTGTCTCGCGCGTCACTGATAATCCGAGCCTGGATTTATTATTAATTACCCTGCATTATGCTCGTGCGCGTCTATATAGCAGAGGTCTGTAACAGCTTGCAGCATTGAAACATAAGGTTTGTTACGCCAAATCATATCGAGATTTTACAATGTTAAAAATATGAAAATTGCTTTGGAGATGATTAAATCTAAAGATAAACTTTAAGCATTATGAATCGATAATAAGGTTGCAAAAATATGATAATGAGGCAAACGAGCAACAATGATTATCGCAATCATTGTTGTCTTTATGTATCGACCTGTGTATGTAAGAATAAAATATTTATTTACAAATGCAAAATGAAGAGAGATATTCATAGTTAAGAATATCTAATAATAAGCTCTTGGGTTCTGTCTCCTACCGCATTCGTTTGCAATCTGGGATCGAGCCCTACGTGCGTGTTCGGTGAAAGGTTTTGAGAAGAATGTGCCCTTTGCACAAACGAGGCGAGTGTTATGCAACGCTCGTAAATCTGTCGTAACAGACAGACAGACGTAATCTGTCCTTTATGACGAGTGATGCATTACGCGCATTGTGCACTACTCATAAATTTTGTTCTCTTTTTTGTGCACTTAATTCCTTTGTCTAAGGCAACTTGAGAAAGCGGAGACGCAATAAATTAACAATGCTATTTTTGTGAATGAAAAGTTATACAATTGTGAACCACACACATCATTTTGCAAACTTGTTTTTTTTTTTTGCACGATTATAGTTAGACTTTTTTACATGTTTCGGTTTCCATGTTTTGTTAATTAAGTATCTTTTTCATTAACTCAAGGATGTTTTTTACAGTTTTAAGTTATTTTATATTTTTATATTTTCTTACTGTGTAATAAAAAAAAGTTTGCTTAATTGGATTAAATGTATCAAATAATATTAAGCGAAACCAGTTTTAACTGTTTCGCAGTAATGAGTTGAGTATTGCTTGATACAATTTTCACTACGAATAGAATATGTTACTAAAATCTTTATGACATAGAATTAAAAAAAAAACATAACAGTAAGGTTCTATAATCCTTTCAATACATTCTCTAATTATATTTTATAATGATCATAAACAACCGCAATTATTGCTTGATATAAAACTTAACTCTAGCACCCGGCAGGCACCTGCATACTATAGGTTTCTTAATCAAGACCTTAGAGCAGTGCCCCCAGTATCAAATGGTTGGTGGTGGTGGTGATCGATGACCATCTTTATATCTGCATATACATTAAATATCCATCAAGGTAATGTTTTTGCTATAATTTCGACCACTAAGTTATCAAACTTACCCATGTTGGTAGAGATTAAAATTTTAAAATGATATTGCGAAAGCGCTGTAGCAGTAGTTCTATACTCAAAAACGATTTATTAAAAATAAAAGAGATTTAATAAAATAGAACACTAAAAAAATTTACATACGATAAGGTTTGATAAGATTGTCCAAATTTTATTACATTATAAATCTTTCTCTAATCAAGAAGAAGCCAAACGAGCAAGCGGTCACCTAAGTGACCTCTACCCATATCTAACGACGTGCAACAAGCATTTGCGAGTTGCAAATGCATTGCCTACCTATAATAGACAGAAAAATTGACACTTTCCTTCTCCTGTCAAAACTTCTTTCCCTTCCCATCCTTACTTTATTAGAAAAGGGATGGGGACGATGACTAAAACTAGGCCCCCGGCACCTCACTCCTCAGACGTAACGGAATAGAAGTATATTGCGTTACTTGATGCCAGTCTTCTGTGAGGTCGTGGTTCACGGGTGGAGCGGGCCGTTCGTGCAACAGATGTTGTTGCGGACTCTGCCACTGATAAGACTGATAAGACATTTGGATATGTACTATAGTATGTATGGTTGTATATGATCATATTATTTCGTTATGAAGACATAGATATAATTGTTATGCTATATTGATCGCAGGCAAATGTAAAAGTTTACATATAAAGTATTGTTCGGTAGATCTGATTTAATGATTGTCTTAGCATTATCTATGAGGCTTCGCAACATTAAAATAATTTCTTAGTAAGAATGTAGAGTGTTTTTTACAAAAACACTCGAGCGTACGAAATAATTATAATTTCCCCGCGCTTTAAAACCTGTCCAAATTGTTGCCAGAGTCGTGTATGTATGACGCGCGCGCAACATTTGCATTTAACAATTGTTGCAGGTGTTGCCATGTTTTACGTTATTTATTGATTTAAATTTTATAGTACATATTATCGAGATGAGTTAATAACAAAAGTGGGATTTCTTATCATAATCACATGACACTATCGTTAGAACACTATCTAACAATTTAGATACAAATACTTGTTAGGTAACAAAACCTTTTTTACAAGGTTTTGTTACTTAACAAGTAGTACCAATACAACAAAAGTAAATAATTATGTTTTGGTAAGATTCAATATACTGCTATGATGCTACAACGCTCTGGGATGAAATTCCTGATACTATAAGAAGGCTTCGTCAATTTTTGAATTTAAACGCATTGCCTTTCCCTGTAATTTCTAACAGTTAATACTGAAGACGGAAGTCCTGCCTTTTTACGTTTGTATGTAATAACATATGTATTAGATTTTTTTTTCTATTAATTTTCCTCTTCATTTAGTGCACCTCTTTGCTTTTTCTTCAATTAATGCGTGGTCGACCGGTAAAGAATGCCTATAGGCATTTAGTCCGCCATTTGTATTTGTGTGCAATGAAGTTTTTAAAATAAATAAAATAAGATTTATTAAAACATATTAACTGACTAAATATTTTAATTTTGATAACTGATTAACTGGGCAAAAAGTATTTTAAGCACTTGTAATTGTTGTTTTCAAGTGCTAAACTATTTGTTGATCATGAAATTACATTTTTTTACCTATGATATCTACTTTAAATGTAACTGTGTAACTGATTATAATGTTAAGAAAATATGTATTATAAACAATACCAAAGTAAACGTCAAATAAGGAAGGCAATACGAGTTCACAAGTTGAGTTCCGATTTACTAACTCCGCCCCCACAGCTAGCGCCATCTTTTATCTAATATGCGAAGCTTAAGATGTCAAAGAAAGTTTTAGGTTATGAAAATATCACGTGAATAACTCTTTATTACATTAATGCAGTCGATTTTCTTTGAACTTACTCGATGCAAATCATTTTGCTTTTTCGATTTATCACTTTTTATATTTGAACAATAATGTAAAGAACAAAAGACAACGTTAAGTACAGACGCCTTGAAAACAATGATAAACACTACGAATTAGAGTACTATTTAGCTGTGGGGTTGTGAAACAACAAAACTATAAATAAATTACAATATACAATCAAACATTTGCATAGAAAAGGTACTCACCTGTCCTTAGATGACGAAGTAATGAACAAAATGACGTAGACTGTAGTTGCACTGTTGTGACTCAAGTCAGTTTGCAGCTGCTGTGCGAGCGAGAGCGAAATGTTGTTGGAGATAGCTGCGCCCCGCCTCCGCCCCTGGCCTCGGTCCCCGCCGCTGTTGACGGATCGCAATGACAGCAGACGCGCGCCAAGCGCCACATGTTTTAAACGCGTGGCGCGAAAATACAACATCGAGTAAAGCACGCGTAACGACAATAAATTCGCAACACGAACAATAAACTAATAATTGAATGTGAGAATGTCTGAACAGGTAACGTACAAATAAATAAATGATAACATGGTTTAACATTAAAAGTAATCCGCGAATTAGAAAACTGAAATAGTTTTGCAACATTTGTGATACTCGTGCAGGAGTTTTTTTTGGGTGCGCATGCAATAAGTAAAGTTTGTTATTATGGTCCGATGGTTGTGTTTGTGGAATACTGAAGAGTAAATAAATTATTGAAGAATAAAAAGGTGGTTGACAGGCCGTGCAACCGGTCGGAGGGAGCAGATTTAAATCGTCGGGCAGGTAAGTCGGACAATGGCCGTCCAGCCACGATTCGCTTAATTAAACATGATAAATAAAAAAGGCAGATGACCAGAGTCGCATCGTACATTCAAGATCAGGTACCAACTTTACCAGGTTATTTATAAAAAATAGTACTTACGCATCGCATTTTAATTATTTCAGTTTCTGGCTGCTTTTGTTTTCTCGTTATTATGTATCTATGTTTTATTAATTTTGTGTTCAGTTATATTGTTTCGACTCTTTAAGAAATAAATAATTTCAATACTGTGTTGTGTTTTTATTACTTAATTTATTCAATTATTACTAAGCCATTAATAACTATCAGAAATTCAGAAATATATTGCTAACAAAAATTAGAATTTTTTTAGCACCAAATAGCGTACTAGATGGCGCTAGTAGTCACGAAAATTAAGGACATTGATTAATATGACGAATGAAGAAGTACAAAGGCATATATTAAGAAAATATATTTATAACCAAATTACAGATCACATAAGTTAAAAATGGTGGTAAAGTTAAAATGGCTTTTATTTTTAATTTTCTCTAAAATTAAAGAAATATGTTTATTGTGAGATTTTTTTTATTATATCTTTCATTTGGTGTAACTTTGCTCATGTTGTTATTTTTAATACAAATTCAAGTGCTGTGGAATATTCGGTACCTACTTCTTACACCTTATGCATTAAAATCTTCGAAATTTGTTTAACGCATCCGTTCAAATAATTAACTTTTAATGAATTTATTGACAAAACTGCGTAAGATGTAACAGTCATTGATTCTCAGTTTTTACCCGACTGACTGAAGTGACATTAGACGAGATTGCAGCCTTGAACCATGGATTCCTCATATTGTTCGATAAGTTAAGGGGAGAGACATATTTCGAGAAAACCTCATTATTTAAGCAAGAGGCCACTCTAAGACTTACCAAAGCAAGTTCGATGAAATTTGACACTGACACTGTTCTCATAGCTATTGATTACGTGTTAAATTAACCAAGTGGGAAAACTATTAACAAAAAAAAAATAATACGTATAGGAAACAGATAAGCAACGTACATTTTTTCCAATGCCAAATTTATGTTATAATTTTAATTCAATAAGATCCCAATAAAATTTCAGTTTAAAAACGATAATAAAACAATTAAAACAAAAATAAACAATTGTTTTGTTTCTCAAGAGTAAACAAGTTTGGAGAGATTATTTAATACATTGATAACCATTCGAGAAGCAATAACTAGGATATTGGTATTTATGCTATTTCAGTTGTTGCGGAAGT
>DWLR01002819.1:0-14636 GCA_018246295.1 Papilio alexanor hazarajatica | reverse complement strand
TATATATATATATATATATATATATACGACTTTCGTATTTTTTAAAACGTTTATGTAACTCTTATGTTAAATTTGAAATGAAATTTCTTGTCAAATAAGAACCCCAAAACAAAATAAAGTGTACCATCACTTTATTTTTACTGTCTAAGATTGATGTATTTCAATATTTTATTAAATTAAAATATTAGAGATTTGAATTTGGTTCGATTTTATATTATAACTGTTGCATCTATAACAGTTTATTACTCTGTGTAAAAGCTCGAGGTCTCGTGAGTGCGGGCGTCTTCTGCGATCGTAGCACGAGATTACACTCGTACAAACATTGTAAATTATTTTTATTACATTATATTCGGGGCCCGGCGATATTTGTTCAGGCCTATCAAACGCTACACGCCCTCTGCGGCGGCCGAGCCCGTGAACTAATTCGATGTTTTCTCTAATCGATTTCTACGTTGCTTGTTTTATTGTTTTATTAATCGAAAGTAATTTGCTATTTTATCAATTTCTTTATCGATTTTATTTAGCGGTATTTAATCCCAAAACGTTTAGGTTACATGTTACATTTATTATAAAGTACATTACAGCGCAGTGGCCAAACAATTTCAGTAATACTTACAATAGGTTTTGTTTTTATCATTTTTTTATGTACAAAATCACGATTTGAATAAAGTGCACACTGAACGGGTTAAGTTTTGAAATAACAAAATATTGTATAATAATTATTTATACGTACATATAAGTGCTACAATATTTTAAAAAAGTTTGTGCGAATATAAGAACATTGTTACGTAATTGATCCCGGAACAGGTTTTAACAAATGTAATCTCGTAACGAAAGCATAATGCATTAAGGTAAGCCCCAGTACGATGCGATGCGGTCAGAGGTTACGGATAGCCGTTGAAAATGACCTCGCGATAGCCGCGGCGGCCGACACCTGCGCGATGCGTGCGGTCGCACGCAGTGTGGATACACTTTTATATTTTAATCTAATTAACTCTATGAAAAATTTATAAGTTCTTGCAAATGACATTCACATTCAAATGTATTTATTTTGATTATTTAATGAATGAAATGAACCCGAAAGCGAAACGTTTTTAACGGGTAACATAGAAGTGCTAAATCAGGAATTTATTGTGTTTTTTTCTTCAGTCGAGACAAAAATGAAGAATGCTTGTGGGAACCAGGATTTGTTTTGCAAACGCTACACTGTGATTTTAGTTCGATTTTATATGTTAAAGATTTTCTAAGTACCGCTGTTGTACAGCGGGTACGCTTTTAATAACATTGTTTTAAGGTAAATCTTTTGTTCGCTAATGTAATTAGATTTTCCTTCTCCATTGCCCAATATGACGAGAACTTAACTTCGAGTTTTAGAGCAGAGGTTGTAGAATTACTAAGTTAAAAAAATATTTGGTTTCAGTGACATGTAAATTGTCGAGTTTGCCCTTCGTTGATGTATTTATTGGCCGAAGCTGACTAATGTTATTGAATCTTTGCGTTATATCGGTGATCGAATAAACATCCGATTACATTGTTAGGTTTAGCGATTGTGCGATTGTATTGTTCGATCGTCGATATAGTCGTTCTGTTTGACGCTGTTGCTCGCGCGAGGATCTTAAATAAAAAAAATTAATAGATGTGTTTAGTGGCCTTGAGAAAAAGACTTTTAGTGAGGCTTAAAATCTATTTGTTTGATACTGATATAAAATTGAATATTTTACTTATTAAAAAAATGCAGTTTTTGTTAATAATATGTGTAATCTATTACACACGCAATAAGTTATTTACAATGTTGTAATTATAATATAATGAGATGCAAGTTATAGAAACTGACTTTTAGACCAAAATTATTGAATCCAGTGTGTAGATTCGATAGCAAAATGTCCAACCGGTATCGAAAATCGACAACTGATATTTTACTAGCCGAGGATCTTCCAACACAAGATCCGATAGCTTAGTGGCTATTCGTAGCTATAGTTTATATATATATATAAAAAAGAAACACATATCTGTAATAATATACAAAACCTGAAGAGATTGTTGGTTTCACAGATCAGTAATTACCAGTCGAATAGGAGAAAATATTTTTGCATTTGACAGATCAGTTGTTAAGGATATACTTTCCTAACACAATTGACGCTTCAAATTTCTAAGGTTTTAACATCACTCTACGTTCCTAAGAAGCCGAGCAAACCCGCCCACAGATATTGCTGGTGTTTATACATATATGTCTACACTATATTTGCAAAGCTTCTCCCAATTAACTGAAAATATGATAAGATCATAAACTTTTTTGAAAAATATAATTTACATATAGTTTTGAAGATTGAATTAAACGCTCACGATCGTTCCGAGAACAATGCTTACATATGACATGCCCTTCACCTGCTTATGTTAATGCGTTATTACTCATATGTTTATTGGAATGGATTAAACTGTCGGACGAATATGGTGGCTCGGGCAGATGCTAATTAGCTGCACTTCATTCGACAAACAGCATATCGATTGCCAACAAATACTGGGTTATTGGATTCAAAAATTGATACTTTAGGAAATTTCTGTTTTTCAAGTCCTAAGTTGGATGTTAATCTCTACAAACGGTGAGAGAAAATTGTAATAATTGCCCATATTTCTATAACCAAAAAAACCAAGAGGTTGTGGATTTCTTGTGTTACTGGTTAGTTCTTGAACGTCGATCTCCTCTTTGAGCCATACATAAGATTCTGAGAACAGTGCTATTTTTTAGTATTCTCTAGATATATCCAGATATATTTTAGACTTCTTGTATATCTTTTTTAAATCTTGTTCTATTTTTACACCACTTAGAGCAAGTGTGACTATTAAAGATTTATATGTATTTCATAAAAGACAGGCTAGTATGAAATACCTTTATCTTAGTAGGCTTAATGACACTTTTTAGGGCAATTGTAAGTCCTGAAAACCTCCATCCGTAGAAATATTATTTAAAGCAAAATACATATTGGCAACAAACTTTCTAAAATGTTTGAATATTTCATCATAGTTGCCTATACAATGTTACCGAGGTACAAATAATGAAGTAAATGTTTAATCCTGTGTAGGCTTAGATTGATGTGGTAAATGAGTTTAGTTGCGATTGCGTTTTGAAACGTGGCCAATCTGAGATGAGTCGGTGCGATAGCTCGAGGTCGCGGCTTCGTTCTATATTATCTAGTGTATCAATGTTTTACTGTTCACGACTACGTGACGACAACGACATTTTTTCATAGTCTGAAATTAGTCGCAGTCAGGTTTCAATTAGACAAAAACAATTCAAGTTTTAACTAAAATGACACAGAGACCGAAAAAAGCCGAATATAATAGCGCCATAATAATTTCGAAGAAACCTATTTTCTGTACTCATTAGAATAAACCGAATTATCAGAAATTTCAATGTTTCTAATTTTTAAAATAATCTAATAAGTGGATTTAAATTACATTGATTCAATTAATTTAAAGGATTAGTTAAATAACATATATACTACTTGCTTAAGTCAAATCGTTGTCGTCAGATGTAATGACACTCGGGATTGTCTTTCGCATTATGGCAAAAGGTCGATTGTTTTATTGATTGCGCACAATACGTTTGTTAGCAATTGTAATTAATAAGAAATACAATTATTTTTTAGGTCTCAGCGTGTTGATTTAACAGCTGGTCTACCCACGTTTGATTAACAAATTAATTTCCTGTAGCATTTTGCAACAGTTCTTCGCCTCCTTATTTTTACTTTAAAAAGTAGATCATCTTTACGGCAATATCTGTGATCCACTTACATACATAAATTAAAATGTACATTGATTGATACAAAAATTGTTGCGATTTTAAATCAAACCATGAATATTTCTTCTATGGAAGAAACATTAGGAGAGAACTAATTAAAAAGGCACGTGTATGCTCTTAGGATGTAAAAATAGAAGATAAACAGGTGGATGTCTCGCAATTGAAATCGTTTGAGTATAATGTTAGCGTATGCCACATATGCTTTGTCGATATTGTCAGGTAATTTTATTGCCGAAGTTGTAGGTTTTTCCGTTTTTGCACTCGAGCCATCTGTATGTAGATTGTGGATGATATGGCCGCGCGTGCACTGCGCCGTGATTGACAGCACAATGTGTCACATGCTAATGCGGTAGGGGGCGCGGCCGGTCGGGAAGGGTGGAGGAGCGGGGGCCGCCTTGTGTTTTCGGCTGGGACGATGAGTTATACGTGATCTCCCAACTTTATTATTCTTTAATTATAAGTAATTACATCGAGGACAGGAATGATCAAGCGGTATTTCCATTGTAGAAATGGATTGGTTATCTGGTAGTGTTAGTCGAAAGTAAAAAAAAAAAGAAAAAAAAAAGTCAGACAGCAGGTAACAACGGAAGCGCAATTAAATTTCATACAAGTCTATCCCTACGGCTTGTAATTCTTCTTCGGTGCAACAACAAAGTCATCGTTCTTTATAAGCTATCTTTTACCACCTGCTATTGAAGTGAAATGTATTTGGGACAAGCTTGTAATCACGACGGCGATTTCAACATATTTATTTTGGTCCAAATATATTCTAATCGACCATATATTCAATTCAATTACTGTCCTTACCATATAAATGACTATTTGATATTTTAAATTATAAGAAATTATAAACAAATTTATAGGATTTTTAAAATTTCATCAATTCCATAAAGAAGTTAACAATAAGCACTCTATATAGCATTTACAATTTTAACATTTCCTATTTAACATTTTTTCTTAAGACCGATTTGTATTTATCACCGTTGTATGTAATCACCAGCCAGTGTTCCATAAAATTATTAAATTTAAAAGTTCAAGCAAGGTAACTTTTAAATTTAATGTTTTTATGGAACACTGGCTGGTGATACATCGTTATTTGCGAGAAATAAAGGAAAAAACGTATTGCAAATATTTATTTTAAAAATGGAACTTGCAATACTGTTGACGTTTACACAGTAAACCGAGGCGGCAGTGCACTTTATGACGTAAAGATCACAAATAAGCGAGGCAGATGCAGTTTGGAATGTTTAAAATTACTCATTATATCCATTGGCATTCTGTAATTTAAATTCAATTAGCTATACGTGATAATTTGAATCAATTGGTATAACTTTTTATTATTCACAGGTGCCCTGTAGGATCATTTTGTAGAATACCTACTTTTGGAAGACATAGGAACAAGTAAAAGCGACTAGACTACTATTTTAGCAGGTAAATTTATAATTTAAAGGCGGCATCTACGAAAAATTTAATATCAACAAGAGAACCAAAGGGGAATTGAAACTATCAGGATATTATCTTTTGGCAAGCACTTAACGTCTTCTTAATCATCATTTGAAACCATCTTAGAAATAACGTGATCCCTAGTTTATTCAAAGTTACTGATATTGCCCACAGAATTACTCTATTTTGGAAATTAAACGGTTGGACCAAAAGGCGGCAGTGGGAACTTCACATGAATGTATTCATCTGCTAAACTGTGTTTTTAATTAATTTCTTTAATATTTACTTACAAAATACATACACGTATTATACCAAAAAACCTAATAACAAAAAAGATTGAACATGCCATGAGCTTTCAGACAGTTGTTAACCTCTACATTAGTTGACGACGGTCGCGTTTCGAGTGGTGGCGCTACGTCCGGCGCTGTGTTTGCACTGTCCGTGGAGCGAGACAGCGGTGGTAGGTCGGTAAACAGACACGAGCTGCCACTTACACACTTACGTCCTCAGACAGATGTGGAGAACAAACTTTCATACCATATTACCCTAATGTGGTTTTATCGGGGGCAGTGAAAACAACTTAGTAGTATGATAGTATTTAATACAAAAATATACATGGCAAAAAATGCTATATAAAGACTAAATATTAACCTTATCGTTGTTTCCATTTGTATTCGAAACACGCAGAGTCAAAGATGAATAGGCACTGTTTGCTTTAACTTCCTTTTCAAAAGTGGGTCCTATTTATTTTTGAATGTCATTGATCTGAACTGAAAACAACTGAAAGTGAAAACAAGTGAAAACTGAGTTGTAATTTAATTCCGCGTAGTATTAGTATTAATTTCACTAATAAATAACATGTCAACTTTTTTTGATTGTTAAAATTACCACGGCAACCGATTTTATAAATGAAGCTTTTTATTTCTTGTCCCTAAAAAGGATAGAAATACACAAATTTGTAGTTAGTTTTGTTTTTGTTGAAAAGCGTTAAAAGATTTTTGTTGCTTTTATTTTTCATTACCCTGCCGTTTTCCCACTTGCGTAGGGTCGGCGCGGTATTTACTATTCTTCTATACTATATTATGAACTCCACTCTAGTTCATACTATCACTGGTTTTAGCTATAGTTTTACGGTCTGTCGGTTTGCTTTTATTTTTGTCAGTACAAATTTATGGTAAGTGGAAATGCCCAAATTCTTGGTTGTAAATTATATAATTGAAATGTAAACGACAAAGACCTTTAAGAATCAAAGCGATTTTAATAACCCATAATAGTTTGTCACAAAACTACTCTCAATCCGCCAGACGGTATCTGTCTGGTCGCTGTAGAGCCGCGTGACTCAGACTGCGTTTTGATTAATTTAGTTTTGTTACGTGGAGGCTGGCACTACTCTAATCTCATTCAGGCAACAATAAGTAGGGTTCGCGGGGCGCGTGGGCGCGAGGTTAACTTACGAAATTCGACCCAGGCTATGACGATGACTCACGAGGTTGCGTTTATTAATTGTATAACTTACATATAAGACACATTATATATATATACATATCTCCGAAAAAAAAAATCGTCTCAATAAATTTCTTTTTCTTTATTTTAATCGGTTGGGGCTTAATATAATATTTGATTTTGAACAGTAATTTTTTACATTTTGAATGTAAAAAATCATTTATATTAAAGACAATGCAATTGAGTTATCTATTAGTTTATTAATACCGACCTTACTGACATAGGATCCTGTAAGCAAACTTTTGTATTTTGAAACTAACCTGCGACAGAAGTATATACTACCGCTTTAAGGTCTGGGTCGTACTTTTATTGGGTTGCAATAACGTAAAGTCCGTGGGTTCAATTCCGAGGGAGTAGAGATTCGATTTCGCATTGTCTTATTAGATCGTCTCGGATCGTCTCAATGGAGTCAAGGTTGCAGCTAATGAATGAATTAGTGAACGTATGACCTGGTAATCATTCGCTTTTGTTTTCAAATAAAGGTTAAGTTCACATGCAGCAGATTGAGTGGTTATTGTGTTTGTAGCGAGTCGCATGCATTCATTGTTATATCCATTATTAATAATATTAATTACCAGCACGATAGTGTTGTCAGCTCGCTTTTAGTATGTTTATGCGCGATCCAGAGTTCAATTATGGTAGAATAAAAATAATGAATCATATCACAGATTCTTGACTTATTTATATCCTCATGAGGACGCCATATCTAACGTTGCACCTCACACCGCTTGCCTTAAAACTTAACATTACGTTAAAATAAACTCTTAGAAATAACATAATTGGCCTCTACGATCTAATCCTTTAATTGAAATTTTTTCTTCATTGTATTTGTCGGTCATTTTTAATTACATTTTATAAAAGAAAGCATAAATCTATACCCCGAAAGCTATACAAGAAAACAAATCGTTTTTCTGTAAAAATGAAGGAACTATGAAGACAATTTCGTGTTCAGAACTTTAGAGAGATGATCTTTCGTTCGTAATTTGATCATTATTTGTTTTGTGCGGTGTTCCGCACAAAACAAATAATGATCAAATTCATATCATTCCGTCTAACCGTCTAACATATCATTATGTTTAATGATATGTTAGACGGTCATTCAATCCATACGTGATCAAGCAAGTGCAATCCAATTAAGACAATGAGCCGAACGGCCTCAATTACACCGAAGCAAACTCTCGATATTGAGATCAGTTTATTCACGAATATCGAGTTACTGTGGTTTGCTTTGCAGTGCGTGATCGATTCGAGAGCACGGTATAATGGATTAACAAATATTATTGTACCGGTGAAGATGCACCGCACCGTAAGGCAAAAGGAATGTTTACTTTAATAATATTTCGCATTGATGTTGTTGAATTTGTATTGAGGAAAACATACCGAAGATGTCTTGCACTCCTTTATTTTAAAATATGAAACACTATAACGACTAAGACAGTTGAGCGGTTGTTGTAACTGTTATACATTTGAAAGTGAATAAATAAGAGCTGTGATGGTAAATACTCTGTGTTAACGGCAGTACTCTATCATATATTGCTGTCTATATTTAAGACTATTAAGAAGGTTCTGATTTGCACTTGATCCTTCAACTTTATTTAGATGTGCATTCCGATAAGCTCCAAGATGTTGGCGTGGAGTAGGAAAAAAAAGGGAAGCATGTAATAAGAAAAGAAAATAATAATGGAAATGGAGATAGGTGGAGAAGGGATATGAAGGATTTCGCATTTTACCGCACCTTAATCATCAGACGAAGTGCATAAATTATAACCTCCAATACATGAATTCTGTAAAGTCAAGGTATTTCGTCAAAGTTAATAACATAGAGAATACGGACTGTCTAATACACTTAGCCAAGGTATTATTTAGTAGGTTTTTTAAGGCCAAAGAAAATATTCTAAGAAGAAAGAAATGCATTATCTATGGTTTATACCGCCTCTAAACAAATAGCATATGAATTATTATCGGCCTCAAAGCGAACACTTACCTGCCTACGGCGGGAAGTGGCGCGCGCGGGCGCGGTGATTAATATTTATTCCAATTATCAGACGCACCATAACCTCGCGGATGAAACCTACACGTCGCGCTATCTCACTGTTACTTAATACAAATGATTCTGAAAGATGAGATACTGGATAACACGTTAAAGAAATTATTTTATAATTCTATTACCTAGCATAAAAATTATAACTTCTCTTTTATATGTCCATGCAAGGTTAAAATGATCTAAAGAACTATGTCATCTTAATCATCAGCCAAAAGAAATCTACTACTGGACTTAGGTCATCCCTAAACATCGGTGCTCTTATTATAGAATAAGCCCTGTCTGCTATTATACACTCAAAATGGCAAAATGAAGAACACCTGGTCCAAGACCGTGGTAAATAGAAGTCTCCACGAAGGTTACAGAAGTAAGTGCTAACTTATTAAAGATATTTATGACCCATTCTCCTGATCGCTTACAAGTTGTGTTAAGTTTCAACATCCTAGAATGAAATACCACTACCTTCGGCTATACGGGCTGACGGGTACCTATTTAAACGAATAAAAGAAAATAATTTTATCACAATACTATCAATTTATTCTCGAGAAAAATCAAATAAAACACGGTGAGAACGTAAAAAAAATCCCATAAACTCCTGTAATGGTCGGATTATGCGTCGCGACAAATTCAACACGGGCAAGACAAGTGGAATTTTATCATACAAAAGATAGTATGCGGCAATAACAATATGCAGATTGGATCCGTTGGCGATTACCGGTCGGTTTGTTAACACCGGCGCGCCGTACTGCGATCCATATCGGTACGACGCTTCTGACTCAGATTTGTTTGCCCAGATATAAAGACCTCTTAAAAGTAAAGTTTAAGACCCCTATTGTAAATTAACATTAAACGGTCTCGTAAAATATTTTTATATACATTTTAAGTTGTATAAATTTTTGTAAATAAAAAATGTTTCTAGCATTTTTACAATATTCAAGTAGGCAAAGGTATGCCTTTTATAATATACCTTTGCCTATTGTCATATCTTATTATTCTAATTTTCATGACAGAGAAGTCAAGAAGAAAAGGTTCAAGAAGAGAAGAAAATTTACACCGAGAAAAAAAATGGAGTTTTCGTACACGTGATGTCGGAAAGTTTTAGAATTTATTAGTTATTGCACAAGAGGCCTGGAAATTGACGTCCTGCCATCTTAGATCTTAACCTTGCCCTATACGTGTTGGCGGCGAAATAAATTTAGAAATGCCAAACGGCTTAATTCTGTTTCTTTGCCTCAAAAGTATTAAAAATACTCGAGTGAAAAAGTTAAGCCAAGAAGGTTTTATTGTTTCTTTTATTAAATTGTAATATTTTAAATCTAATGAATACATATATGATTAGTTGATCAATCATGACATTTGTTCGGATCAATGATTCGACATCTCTTAGTCAATATCTTCAAAACAAAACACGACAAAGATAAACGTATGATAATTTAATATTAAAAAAAGCATTATACGCGAGCTTATCCCTGTCGTTGACACCACCATATCTGTATTCAATGTATTTAATCGTCAGTATTCATCGTGTTCAAGCCCATCGTAACCACGCGTCGCGGTCACCACACTTTTTTCGCCTCGTACAAATCTTTGAGTTTTGCTGGCGCGTGGCGCGCATACAAATCACAATATATATTTATACCATAACACTAGTGTTATGACCGGGTAACGCTTTTGTAAAAATTCCATCAATATACGAACAAAATCATGTTTGTAAGGATGATGGCCGGAAATGACGTATACAATGGCAGATACTTAGCCGAAAATATGATGATGTAACCACACGAGTACAACAGGCGAATTTACGTACTTTGTATTCTAGACGGCTTTAGAGATGAAGAAAAATTTATTATTTTTTAATTTTTTAATGAGCTAAGAGAAAATGAGAAAGCGGTTCATGTTGATGCTAAGTTACTCCTTGTACAACAACAGATCGGCAACAATCAGTTGTTGCTTTGGCAACCTTTTTGTAGGATAAGGTGTATGTAGTCAAAAAGAAGGCGAGGCCTTCCTCTGAGAGAGGAATGGATTAGATAACAGCACCTCACTCATCAGAAAAACGCAGAAACACACTCTTGAGTATAGAGAGTAATGAAACAAGCTTGTTTTGCGCATACTGTTCATCACCCCAACATCACCATCACCATCATCATCACAACATCAACGTCATTGTCACATTGACGGCCATTTCTTAACGTGTATAGTACATGCGCTACAATACCTACAATTTTACTTTACGCTATCTATATCGTATTTCCCCAATTGAGTCCATTTAGTCAACGCCGCTGAGGTGCTCTACCATTCTTACCGTCGCAATAGGTCCAATAGGCTGTATTAATTTTCGAGCCATGCGTTTGTAACAGTTAACTATGTTTACTAGAAATAATTTTAGAATAAATTATATTATAGGTAAATATTATGTACTTGCCTCTATTCACTTATCGAAAGGCGACTTAAAGGTTTTCGGTTCTTCGCTGATCAGATGATATTTGTGGTACTTGATGTTTGCTTAAAAAATGCGTTGCGTAGTGTACTTCGCTTTTATACAAAAGCAAATGTAGCTAAATGAATACTTACTAGACAACAATAACAATTTCTGTAAACAGGACAAGAGAAATAAAAGCAGCTATGGCAATTTAAGATACAGGCGGGATGCCAGCTATGCGTCGTTATTCTCATAGCTTAGCCTCAAGTTAAGGGCTAAGCTGGTACTATATTGAATCAATTGATACTTTGCCAATGTTACTCGTTTTAACAATCCTTGCAATCTTATTGACAGCTACCTTCAAATAAAAGATTCAAGGTTGTGGTTGTAAATAAAATGTCAAACTTTTAAATAAATGTAATAAATAGGTCTGAAAGAACATTTATGCGGTAGTTTATAAGATGAACCGCTGGATATAAAAACATTTGTAGGGACCATTGTACACGTTTCTAGTACACATTTAAAGACATTATGAATCTTAATCTTAACTATAAAATAAATGCGAAACTTGGATGGATAAATGTTTGTTACTCGATAACGACACGTAGGCTGAACGGATCTGGATGAAATTCGGCACATAAAAATGTATGGTTCCCGTGAGATAGTTTTATTTTTTTCACAGATGCATACATTATATAAATATATATTATATTTTCATATAGGAACTGATGAATTAGTTCTTCATTATTTTCAATTCTACGCGGACGACATCGCGAAACAGCGAAATATTCATTAATCTACGAATCAACTCAACAAGTCAACTATGAGAGTATTCAGTACGATGGTAATCTATAGTTGTAGCGAAGTTACTTCTTACAAGTTGGTCGATAGGAAGCCATATCTATTGATGGTAAAAATTAAAGGAATTTATTTTTTAAGCACTAATGACATTCAAAGAGTGGGCAGGGTGGCTACCGTGCGCCTGTCGGAACATGTCAGAAGCTAATTACCATTCCGTTGTCGGACTAGTTCTGTAAATGTGGGTCGTGTTTGTGCAAGAAACTATAGTGAAATAGATGTGGCAAGGGTTCAAATAGTCATCATTAAAGATTTTTTTTAATGTTATTAGCAAATTTACATTTTTTGATTTATTTTACACTTAAGTTGGTGACACCAACGGGTTCACTTATTAGTAGGTACGTAATTAAAATTACAATTAAACTTAAACCAACAGACAAAACACGTACAAGCTATAAAAGATACATAAAGATGTTAAAGAATATATTCATAACTATACTATTCTTACATATATTTTTTTATGCGGAAGAGGGGCAGTTTGTTCTTGCAGTCAAACGCATTGTTAACGCGGGGACTCAGTTTGTTTTTATTATATGAAACTTATCTATACTATGTTTTTATACATGTATGATATAATTCTATATTTAAATTCTAATTTTTAATAAATTCTACTTCAAATAGTAACAAAATTTTAGTACCTTTTTAATATTATTAATATTCAATTGTAATCATGAAAATGTGAAATAGGAAACTCAATATATTTTAGTAAAAGTTAAGTGTTGTTTTGTATTACTCCGTAGAGATGACGTTATAATTAAGAATGCCAGGCGTGAGCGGATATTCAGTATGTACCTTTATATTTCTCCTTCACACCTATATCTAAATCTACTTAGAGTGATTAAATAATAATGTAACTAGTATTTTTGCCCGGCTGACAGGAGGGTAATATTTTTGGCGAATACGTATATATGTCAGTTTCGTACTGACATCTAGCTTAAACTGTTAGACCGATTTTGAAGAGTGAGGTGTCATACGACTCGTATTCGACCCCGGAATGTCATAGGACAGTCAGTCATAGTACAGTCAATCAGGTTTATTGAATTTCGAAATTAACTATTTCTGGTAAAGTTTAATATTATTTTATCTTTTTTTTTCTTTTATCTTTTTTATTAAATAAGTATATAGTCGTATTACCACATCCAATGTTACGTTTATATCCTTGGTTAACAAAGGCACTCATTGTCTCCCCGTTGGCAATGTTACAGACATTTGTTCCTGGCAAACAAATCATATTCACGCCTCCCGACTCTAAATTTATATACTAAGAGTTTCAACTTAATAAGCCAAACTGCCACAGTAATTAAGACAGCGACATTGACACATTTTTCAAACACGCTATTGTAATTAGAAAATTAAGCGCGTCGACTTTATGTTCGAAGTTTTCATTAGACAATTTTAAATTTGTCCGTGTCGTGGACTAGAATAGAACTAAATTTGAATGCAAGTTACGTAGCGTTTATGAAACTCATAACGGCAGGATCGTGTTTTGGGCGTTGTTTTGATGCGCTTCGACTGATGTGTACAATCTTACATCTCAAGACGCACTTAATTTTTTTTGTCTATCGAATTCATAATTTATGACACGTGTTTGTACACATTTGAATTCTTTTGTACTGCTTTTTTAGTCATTGAAGTATTGTAATGTTTTGAAATGATATTTCATTCTGATTTGGTTACTTAGTTCATTATGGAGTATATGTCCTTTTGGCATCGTTGAGAGTGGTCGTAAAGTGTGAGCAGCACCTATAAGTTTTTATGGTAGAAGAAGCATAAATGCAAGCGGCTCAAAGGATGTTTAATGACTATCGCTATCCTAATACAATCTTTTGGTAATTAATTAATGACAGCTAACTAGTAAACACAAAGACATTATTCGACAAATATGCTATAGTAATTTCTTAAATTAAATTAAAAGAAAAATACAAGATAAAAGCTTTATCTTCATCAATAAGCAACGATCAGAGGAGATAGGGGTTCATTGTCAGCTTCTTTATAGAGACGAGTAACGGAGTAAACTAGGGAAATGAGAGGAGAATCATGGGATGCAATGGGGATCTCATTTTTGAGACAAAACAGAAGTATTGAACACCTCCACTTCACTTTTGTATTGTTTGCACTTTTAGTTGTGCTTTTCCTGGTTGTACTGTATATGCCACGGTAGCCTACTTTTTATTATACAGTGTGCAATCATCCTACTTCTTCTTAACGTTAAGTGTCGATGGCTGTTACTCCCTGAGGTCTTATTATTGCTCTCGTATGCAGATAGAACGAAATAACAATAAGCGACAAACGTCGGACGCGTAACCGTCGCACCGTACGTGATCTCGAATAAAGTCTGACGTATTTGGTATGCGCCGTTTATAGAGCTACCAGGCTACCATGCTAAATAGTGAGACTCGCCTATTTTAAAACTAGATTTACGGACTGAGCCAATTTGTCTCATAAAAATTTAATATTATTTTTTTAAAAACATTCGTTGGTTTTTCCATCCATCCACCTCAGCCTATGATCATCCACTGCTGGACATAGGCCTCCCCCATTGATAACATCATTGGGGGGAAATGTGCCAT
>DWLR01002818.1:0-14637 GCA_018246295.1 Papilio alexanor hazarajatica | reverse complement strand
ATATAAAATTATTATATATAATATAAAATTATAACAGTGAGAGTTACAGATACTGTCTCCGATATCGGCTTGAAAAAAAAAACTAGGGTAACGTAGAAAATTACTTATAGGATTAATTACTCATGTTGACAAAATTATAATAAGGTAATTATCGTCATAATATTTACTTTAGACAATTTATTTGTCTCAGTTCAATTTGTCATTGTAATTCTTTCGGTAGAAAGTTAATTCAAACGTGAACTAGTTTTGGAAGCACTCATCTCATTGCAATATATTAATTTTACGTTTAAAATATCTCACGGCGCGTAGACACGCCCACGCGTTCACTTAAAACATAAGTCGAAATTCAGGCCTCAACAAAGGTCGTCCATTAATCGTAAACAAAAGGCCCATTGTGCCGTCTCTAACTTGGCTTGGTGTGTACACACCGCCTTTGTCCAACTTCATACAACCGCTCCTACATTTAATTTTTATTGTCTACAGACAGATAATATGTATAGAATGTATGATGAATGTGCTAATTAAATATTAAAAAGCAACGCTATTTATTTAAGGGAAAAGCATTCATCTAATGAGTTATAGAAAGCCAAACAATACCGCGTTCGCGCTTGTTAAGATGTGCTTATTGATAACCAAAACCTAAATTTAGCGTCGAAAACGAGTAGGCATAACTATATTTTTACATTATAATTCGCACAATAGTTAAAAGTATACAAATCGTAAGTACATACTATTACATAAGAATATTTATATTTTTTGCTGATAATTTTTTATCTATCTGTTTGACGTCACAGGTAGAGTTTATTTTGGATGGGTGCTCTAACGTAAACTTCGACGTTATTTCTAGTGTAGACTACATACTCACACATACAAGTCAAGGTGGACGTAAATTTGCGTCATAGTCACGGGGGTTGTTACGTTATTACCTAATTATGTATGTATATTATAATATATGTATAGTAGTTCTACATTTTTACGTCACATTTATAATCTTAGAAAATCGGGAAATATGAACAGTCTTAATGTATCGTAACTTTTAATGGTTAGGTTTTAGACGCTATTGCATATCTCATTATGCTGATGTGTGTAAATGGTATATTATTTTGATGTATAAATCCTTACTAATATTATAAAAATGCGAATATTTGTTTGTTACGCTTTCATATAAAAACTACTCAACCGATCATCATGAAACTTTGTACACATTTTCTCTAAGGTATTGGGAAGAATATATGATACTTTTGATTACAAAAAAACAATTAAATAGGATAAAAATCATCTCTTGTAAATGTTAATAAGAGACGTCGCGGAATAAAATTAATCAAACTTTCAGCTAGGAAAATAAGTTACAAACCCGTGTAAAGAAGCGGGCAGCACCTAGTTAGGTAATGAAACTCACAACAGATCTTTGATTGAAAAAATAAGTTTTTTTAAATCGGAGGTAATCTCTTAAAATCGCTTGTAATATTACATAATATTTTATTTTTATGAAAATAAATACATCTAATTCGACCTTCCAAAAGTCCGTAAATACTCGTATTCTTAAGTGACCTTTCGGTTTCCTTTCGAATAGCAATAGATATGGATCTCCATCAGAATATATAATTAGGCATTGTTTATAAAGGCATCGCACTCTGTGCAAGGTCGGCTTATCTTTGATCTTTCTGGCTCCAAATCAAAACGTATAAATCGTTAATTTTGTGTGACTTGCGAATTAATTTGGTGCAAGATCTGCAAGTCCCGCATTGTTTGCTTTCGCTTATGATATCTGGCCGGCGTTTTTCAATTTGATTAATGTTGTTAGCGCACATTGAATGACGAAGTTTACATTATAATGCGCTATAAAAGCTGCTGCTTAACGCGAAATATTATTTCGTCAAGTGTTAACACAACATCAGGCATTTACTGTTGTTTAGTTTTTAAAGATCGAAGACTATTAAGGTAAAAGAACTTTCTACCAAATTTTATCTTTTATTTTATCTTTATAATTTAAAATGAATGAGCAAAATATTTTATTCTAGGATTATATATTTCGAGGTCTTGTCCAGCATATGCTTTGCATATCATGATCAATCCGGGCGTACGTAGTAACCATATAATAAATAAAAAGGCCAGATAATCCGGTTACCGCTTATAAGACTATCTATCTTGGAGAATCTCCTCCATTAAATAACATGTAATATTAATATTCACAGGCATGATGACCAGAGTGTGTGGCTTTTGATTGTGGTGTCTGAATTTGATTTGTAGTTTTTTTTTTTTTATAAAATTATAACCTCTAAATATCTTTTTGGTGTTCTTGACTTTAGACAGTGTCTTATCTTAGCATTCAGACTTTTTTACAAGAAGAGCGTTTTTTTTAATTGACGCGATGTTTTACGACTGTAAGATATATGTTTTTAGTAAAAAAAAAATGTGCGATCTATTTTTGGATAAAGGCATTTTACATTCCACCAACTGTTAATATTTTATAAAACAGCAACATCAAGATCAAGGTAAGAGCAATGTTTTATATTTAAATACCGGTTTCACACATGACAGGTATTTATTGTTCGTAAAAACACAACAGACGTAGTTTGAAATAAAAAAGTGAATAAACAAATTTGATAATGACGGATAAAAATGATTTTTGAACATAAATAATGAACAACACTGGTGTCTAGGGTAAATTACAGTTTATAGAGGTCATACATTTTAGATACAATGCAGACTGCTATACATTTTGACACTGCACGATAAAAATAAATTTCACGGTCAATAATAGAGTAGACTTATACTTGAGCAATACTGACTTCCTTTGCATACAAATAAGCTTATTGCCATCAACGATATTTATAACAAGTTGTAAAAATGTTATCAATGTACGAAGAAATTCCCTTACAATTATTGAGAGTTACATTGAAGCTTAACATTAAAATATAAAAATATGTTATGGTACAATAACATCTAATTTCACTAAAGGTGTGCTTTCTTACAAAATTTTTACTTTTGCTATTCGTATAACTTTACGAAGGATAACATTTGATTATTATTAACTAGATTATTATAGAAAGCCTTCGCACCGAGGTAAATGCAATATTATTATTATCGCAGTAGATTCCAACACACGGTTTGATTTGATAATATTTGAAAAATTTCCTGTTACCGCGAGGAAAGAATGCTAACAAATCCACCTAAGTTTTTAAAAATAACCTATATTAATCTTATATAGCTTATCATGTTATAGTAGCAGAAAAAAGACTTTGTAATGAAATGTTTTACTATGTAATAATTTAGAAACTGTACCTCTCTCAACTGGGTCTTGTAACACAATTATAATTTGTTTTAGTTAATAATTAGACTCTGCCTACTCCCATTAGAGGAGCAGCAATGTAATACTGTGTGTAAAATGAGTACTAGTGGTTAGTTGCGGGTTTTTGTATGCAGTTGTTTACAGTCAAATGATTCACGGAAAGTCATAGGCAGAACGTATTCTGATAAGATAATGTTTATCGAGCGATACACGACGGGTTGCTTGTCTAAAATAATTAATTGCCCACCATGGTGCGGCCCCGTTAAATGGGACGCGATAAATTTAACTTCAAGATACTTTTCATGTTAGACATGCCGGCGAGTGAATTTCGGGCGTCTGTCGTGAAAAGTGTAAAGAATGGGGGCCTAGCAAGCCTGACGAGGCAGGAATCTAGTGACAATAAAATTTATGAAGGTGTAGATTTGCCTAATTTTGTAATATGACATTATTTCTGTAGACATTAAGTCACGAAAAGCGAAGCTCGTAGCTTCTCGTCGATACTATTTGATTGCGTAAAACATAAGAATGACTTGCATATTTTTAGTCAGTACATGCCAGATAACTTGGCCTATATTTTTAAGAACTTTTATTTATTTCTTTGTCCATCTATATGAAGATCTCTATATAAAGGCAAAGTAGTGTTAACAGAATTATGACAAAGTGAGTTTAATTTATTTTCATTGTTTTAGTGTTTGTGCCATGTAAAATAATATTTGAACAAAAAATCACAATAATGCGTCGCTTTTGTTACTAAAACAACAAATGAATGTCAAACATTTGCTTTAGACAAATAACGTTGATTTACGTAATATAACAATAAAACTGCAGGTGTATGTAAATACATTGTCTAGGTCAGCAATATTTTTGGCGAAATTGTAAAAGCGGTAATAAACGGGCCTCGTTACAAAAATATTATTCGCGTTCCCGCGCGTCCGATTTAAAATGGGAGGGAAACGCTGACTTCGCGGCAAAATTTATGGTTTCAGTAGCTTTTGTTTAGTTTAAAAATGATTCTTATTTTTCTATTTCTGTGTAAACAAAGTAAAAGTCAATATCGTATAAACAAATCGTACCTACGACTATTTTTATAATGTTTTAGTTAAATGTGCATTTAAACAAAATTTAATGATTGGATGTTAACCGTTGATTTTAAAAATTGATAAATACACAATTCAGTTAGGCTGCCCAGTTACATTTCGAATACAAATAACAACAGTAGAACGTAGTAAGAGATTATCGAGCATCCAAGTTATTTGGAATTAACCTAAATACATTTAAATTTGAGGATATTATTGTTGGTTACTAATCTGTGATTGTGATAGATGTAGAAGTGTGTAAATCCGAAAATAATTGTGACTCGAACACGTCGATTAATGGAACGATTGTGTATCAAACAATCACAACACTGATTAAGAAAATAAAGAAGTTATGTGGAACTAAAAACTAGCTAAATACTTTTAAATTTGAGAATTTTATGTATAACTTTTTTATATACAAAAAGTTTAATCATTTTTAGCTTCCCATTCTTTTCTTATTAGAAAAGGGTGGGAAAAGGAAGATGACTAAAGATTTCTTCCTACTGGCTTGTGCAGAGATTCCGTTATCAGTACCCTACTTGGATAAAAACAGTAACTTGTAATTAATAATAATTAATTGTCACTCTGTTGAAGCTAAATGAATTCTCGATTTACCTAAAATAGGTTACAAGACGTGAACGTTAATTTTTATAGAAATCTAAAAAATGTCATAGATATATGTATGTTGATTAATTGATACGAAATTGTTTGAAATTGAAATCATATGTAATCTTTTATTCGAGAGCATGAATTCTCTTTTTACTGTTGTGCAATACGTGTCCAATTACAACAGCTACGTAATGCTCAGCTTATGAATGAACTTGTAAAATTATGCGAGCTATAGTAAGTCTGCGGAGTGAGAAGCCAACTCTATCTGTGGCAAACGCAGATACAACGCGTTACACAGCTCATTTCGTTTGTTTTGGGGAAGTTTAGCCTGTACAAACAATTGTTCTAATGGATGCGTTGCTTTTGTTTCGATTTACAATGGAAAGTTTAAATGCTTATCTATGTTGTATTAATATTTTTAAGTACATAAAAAGTATTAAAGCGCATGAAGAAAAATCAGAAGTATGAAGAAAATTCAATAAAAAGAAGAAAATTAGAACATTTAATCTACGCCAATGGTTTGGAAAGAGCACCCGTTCGCTTTCTTAATGATAATAGAAAGAAGCTGAAAGATCTTTAAGAAGAAGAATGTAAAAAGTAGCGCTGACTATAATTTTATATTTCTTCTTAAATTTTATACTACAAAAAATTTACAATTTGTATATTTGTATTTATTCGGGTTTGGAACCCCAATAAATACTTTCTTGGCTAGCGTACTCTTTATGTGTTTTGAACTTCCAATTTACATACGTTACTTACTGTTGGTTACCAGTCTGTTATTGTCATAAATGTAGTTTAAATCCGAAAATTAAAGTAACTCGCCCGCGTCTGACACTTGGAATGGTTGTGTCTCAACCAATCACAACACTAATTAAGGTCACGACACTAATGGCGTCCTAAGAAATATTTATAAAAATGAATTAAGTCGTCTTAACGGTAATATTACAATAGTATACGTTCGTTCGCTGATTCGAACGTAAAAACTTTCGATAGTTCGGCTAAACGAGCCTTCGCGCGCACACATGCGTGTCACACAGATGTGTTACAGCGGTGTGCGTTGAGCGTTTTGAACACTACAGTACACAGAGGTATGGAGTAAAACACGTGTTGAGCCACGTTGGCCCGTATATTTATTTCTGCACTAGGCGGGAGTGCTTTCTGGTACAAGGCTCAAACTTAGATTTGAATGTGAATGATAAATTTAACTGAATACTTTGCGGATTTTCCCACGTCTATTGTACCTATACATTATCCATTGCTTCTTATATTTGAATAACAAACATTACAAACATTACATAACAAACATTACATTTCATTTCATACGTGTATATAAATCATTTATATCTATCTTTTATGATATCGTTCAGGCTTACAACTGAGAGGTCGTTTACTGGCTTTTGAATACTAGTAAAAGAGTGATGTGAAACATAGCTGGGGGTAAATCTTAGCGATATAACATTATGATGTAAAAAAGATATATATTTTTTTGTATATTCTATTGGACATTCTTTTTTTGATTCATGTTTAAGTCATGAACAGACACGCTATTTCTGGTGAAGTAAAAATGTCACTTTCGCGAATAGGACCACTATAATAAGAATGCTATATTTTTATTTCATGCTAGACATTAAGGTTCTGTTTCGTATTTCTATAGCTGACCATCATTATAAGACCTTGGTTCATTTAGACGTTGACCTTTTTTATATGTGAAGGGAGCAAGCGAGCAACGGGTCGCCGGATAACAAGTGATCACCGACGCCCATGGACATTTGCAACACCAGAGGAACCGCGAATGCGTTGCCGGCCTTTAAGGAAAAGATACGCTCTCTTCTTGAAAGACCCTAAGTCGAACTGGTTTGGAAATACCGCTGTAGACAGATCATTCCACAACAGGGCTGTGCGAGGCAGGAAGTTTCGCGAGAACCGTACGGTTGTGGAAAACCAACCATCAAGGTGATGTGGGTGGTATTTGGCGCTCTGCCGAGTCGTAAGATGACGAAACTCCGCGGCATTAATTGTTCCAAATAATTCCTTTTTTACGTAAGTAATAAGGTTATACGTACATTACGTCAATAATAATAATAATAATAAGGTTTATTGATACCTTAACTATTATTACCGGGTTTACATAAAAACTTCATGCTCCTGAAGCTTTTTCCGCTTCAACTTCTGGTTTAAACCGGCCGGTTGTAAATAAAACGTTTCTCATATTTAAAAGACATGTGTTACTCGTAGTACGCGGAGCAGAGTCTGCCTTTCTGTATTAACAATAAAAATGAGACGACGGCGGGAAAAAAAATTTTAACGTTATTTTTCCAACGTTTGTATGAAAGTTTAGAGTAAATTTACCGAAAAAGAAAACTATGCGCATATTAATAGCCTACGTCTACGTAGATGCGAGTAGAGAATAATATACTTTATACCATTTTATCGGAATCTAGCAAACTATCGAATCTACGATACCTCTCGTCACCGAATTTTCGGTTATAAATAGCCTTTGTACGGTTATTCTTTGTCATACCCTCAACCAGATAATTACAGAGGGAATTGTTGTCCCAGTCTAAATGAAATCTGTTTAATGTTAGCATTTGTTTAAAATATACCAGTACATTGTTTTATAATGATAGCAAAAAACCTAACAGGAAAAAGATTTCAACGCGACCTTGTGAACGGCGATGGAAAATAAAAATAGCTATTTATATTGTAACAAATTATAAAATGATTATGAAAGTACGGCATATTGATTTTTCAGTATATTATATTTGTAAACCGATTTTAATAATTCTTTTAGAAAGCTGCATTATTGCAATATAAGGTTATATTTTTGTTATTAACAACAGATAAGCAGGTGAAACCCTAACATTGTGTCACCTCAGCTTACACCGTCGACGCCAATCTTTAAGACTTTTAAATTAAGGTACGTAAATTTTCGTGAAAATATTGTCAGCAACTAATATTTTATATCTTTGTATGTCATGGATTATTTTTTTATTATAGTACAAAAGTTATTACGTAAAACAATTGGCCTATTTCTAAATCATATAAGAATTTAGAAAGTAATCATGTAGGTAAATTATTTTATACTTTAATAAAAAAGACCAAAAAATCATTTTAGTAATATTGAATATTTAAATAATCGATAACACCAAATTGCAAGAACGCTTGTGTATGAGTCATTAATAAACGCGTCATCTCCTTCTGCGCAATAATTTTAATTGTACAATTCGCAATGACTCATATCGTAATAGCAATCGAAAATAAGAGTTAGCTTCCCGTATGAATATTTGGACCAACACGACAGTAGAGTCTTAGAGTAGACTCTTAGAGTATTAGTCGGTGAGTTTAATTAATATAAACCTACCATTGGTGATTTAATTAACACTGGGTCGTTGTAACTTATTCTTTTTTTTTATTAAATACTTAATTTTAAATATGCTGTCATATGAAAAATTTATCTTTACAATGATATTGTTTGTTATACTGTTTGGATAGATGTGGCCATCGAAATCGTTTTAACTGTAGTTTTTGTTTAAGGTTTGTTATTGCATTTGAAAGTTAAACACCAGGCGAGGTTGTTGTATTGTTGTTTG
Source organism: Papilio alexanor hazarajatica (assembly GCA_018246295.1). Taxonomy (NCBI): domain Eukaryota; kingdom Metazoa; phylum Arthropoda; class Insecta; order Lepidoptera; family Papilionidae; genus Papilio; species Papilio alexanor. The sequence continues at coordinate 6,070 of DWLR01002818.1, read as the reverse complement.
ATTGAACCTGTTAACCTTCCTAGTTTAAATCTATTGTGCTCCGGAATTGATTGCATCCGGAGTGCGATGGAGTTCTTTAATCGAGATTTTTTAAAGTGGCATCGATTTGAAGTCATTGATTTTCGACTTGGCTTATTTGTTAAGATATTCAATTATTGACATTAATTAAGAACATAATTTACATATTTATTTTATTTATTTAAAGGAGACAAACAGAGACAATAGAATTAAAATGTACAGATAAATGTTTTTCGACGATTACTTTCAGTACCTTTGAGAGCTTTTAAATAGAAAATGTGTTTTTTATTTTATTTCATGTATATAGTTGAGAAATTATTTTATGTTTGTTATCTAATCTACACTAAGAAGGATAGTAGTGTTCCTAACTGACAGGTAATGTAAACATAAGTGTAAAGAATTGATGTAGATGTGCTAGGATCATACAAAATAAAAGAGGCGTCTTTCATGCAATATCATAAATTGTATTTATCTGAATTCCATAAGGTAAATTGCTGCTGAACGCTGTTATGTAACTAGTTTTTTTTTTTTAAATGAGAATGCTTTTTATTTATAAACCTACATACATCCCACAAGAACTCTCTTAAATAAAATAAACAATAAAAGCTGGCATAAAAAATCTCACAACCGTAAAGAATTATTTTTAGAGAATCTTTGCAGCCATATGTACGAACTTTTTAGGTTTACATAACTTCAGAAAATTAAATGCGGAAAGCTGTGAACCATACGTCTTAGACGAATGACGATTAAAAAGTCTTCATTAAAAGTTTAGCCAGTAAAAGCCTTGATGAACACGCCATGACATGTTGCCCTGAACATGATACATGTCTTGACTGCGGCAGTGTGACTTGCACAGTCACACTCGCGCAGTCATGTATGCTCGTCATTCAAATTTTTAATACTATTAGTATCTATTTCTGGGGGTAATGTTAATTGGACATTATAATTTTTATAATGTAAAATATGAATTGATTTTTTTTAGCTTTTATTAGCTTCACCTGTCTGTAACATCCGTGTATGTAATGGAATCTTGGAACATGAATTTCACCCACTTCAAGACACCAGATTGATTTGAAATTTAGCACACTTATCAAGAACCGATGACAATACGTCTATCATAAGCTAGTTCTGACCACGATCATTATCATCACCAATTACCTTAAGATCGAGGACAACGTCACCTACTGACATATTAATGTACTCGTAACAAAATATGTAAGAGCTTTGCCTGTTTTTTTTTAGTATTATACTATTGATTATTATTTCAAGACGGAGCCATGAAGCTTAGCTACTCAAGAGAAATAAGCTAAGCTAATAAGGATATTTTCTCAAAAGCATTAAAATACATATAAAAAATGGATGTACTTTTTTAAGGAAAATAAGTTACTCTTGTATAATAAGCGGCCCGCTGCTAGTTTGCCTCAATCGACAAAGGTTGGGTGTGATATACACCCAACTTTTTTACCCTGAACTACATGGAAAATGTTTATGCAAATTTATTTATAATTCGAAATTTTGTTATTAAATATTATAATTTATGAAACTATTGGGGCAAATAATTGACAAAGTATGTGGGCACTGTGCAAACAGCATAATTTTCTAGTTGCATCTAGGGGGCGCTGGGTATCCGATTAAGTTTCGCCAACTTTGCGTCGGGACGTATCGATTTAAAGGGGAAGTATTGATGTTCACCTCACTTGCACAACTTAAACATTCAATGAGTAGAAGCAACTTATTAATGTTAATGTTAGAAACAGTCTTAACATATAAAATTATAATCTTTTTTATGTTTTTTTTTTTTGTATTTATGTCATATTTTTATTGTTAACAAATTAGGAGAGAGAATGCTGATTTTTCATAAAACCAATATACTCGTATTATCTATGTCAATATAAATCAATGTTTGTATGTATGTACTCTATGCGTTCCTAAGCCATTGATCAAATTGTGATAAACTTTGGTAAGGTATTCTGAGAACGCCCAGGAGAGGTTCTGCCCCAAAATATTCAATAATTTTTTTAAGATAATGTTTTTATTTTTAATTAAACGTTTTGTTATTTAAATTGTTAATTATCAAGTACATTCTATTGTTATATTATCGTTCGGTAACAATAGTAGCCATGTTTATTAAATAACATTTGGTTACAGTGGCAACTGCTAATAATTCGCTTCGATATTTCTAAAACATCCTCCATCGATATCCAAACATTGTGCGTCATTTGAAATAAGGTTTGCGTAGACAAATAATAGATGTGTTCGTACGTGTGTATCTTGATACACTATACTCTAGGAATTGCTTTTATTGTATATTTTTATATATTTTTGACGTGTATTTATATTTAATAGTGTTGTCGTAGTTAAACTTTGAAAGCTCCAACGAATGAGCTTCTCGAAACGTAAATGTGACTTATATAATCAACTTGTGTTTCTTTTGGTGTACGGAGCATAACCAGTCATGGGAAAAGATCAGTGACTCTATGACAGCTCCTAAACATTGGGAATACTAAAAGCTCGTTTTGGTTCTTTAAATTATCTGGCCGTTTATGACTTTCAGTCATGAGGAGGTAATGCGCAAAAATGATTTGAATTGCTCCTGATCAATTGTTATAAAATGGTCACCTGCCGTCGTCAATTTGCAACTCAACTCAACTGCCCAATGGACTCTGACATACTTGATTTGATCATCTGTTCTGGGTTACGTTGCTCGTAGAACAGAAATTGCATGAGGCATTTTCAATTCAGAGCCTAAGATAAAATGCTACGTTACCGAAAACAATAACAAGGCAAATTTACACAGTACATATAGCATTGTCGTACTATCTTAATATGGTGGGGTAACTGGTGAGCGCTTTGTTTACAGGAGGACGTGTAGATAAGGAGGGAGAGTGTGTGACGTGCTGCGCCGGCGCACGGGTCGGCAACGTCGCTTTCAATGTTTTGTAAATAGATGTCGATTGTTGTAGCAGGGTTGCAAGATTAACCGAAAATATTGTGAGAAGAGGTCACTTGCATGTCGATTTATGAAATATTATGATGGCATATGAAATTAATATTTAGCAAGAAGGCGAAATTAGAAATTCTAAAATCGCACAAGAGGATTTAAAACTTTTTTACTTTGATATTGACTAAATTAGTAAAGTCAAATGAAACAGCTATAATTACATCAAAGAATGTGCAATAATTTTAGTCATAAAATTAGATTATCTATAAGAGTGCATTTAAGTTGATCCTAAAGCTATATTTTTTTAAATAATATTTCTGAAAAAGACGCCTTGGCAACCCTTTAATGTTGATGCGACAGCTCTATGCGTTGGATAGAGTAAGAAATGGTGTCAAAAACATAACCAAAGTGGACTTTACTCAGTTGAGTTATGGAATAGTGATTGTTATGTACAGTTATAAGTTGGACAGATACGGTCATAGCCCGTTTGAAAGTTTTTTTTCCACATTTTGGTTCGGTTTGAATTATAGCTTTACTTATTATATGTGTACGTTTTAAAAAACATTAGAAATCACTTATGACAGCTTTCGTATTCTTAATATTTTTTCGGTTTCTTGTGAAATTTTAATTGTGTACTAGATTTTAGACGTCGACCTGTTGGCGCAGTGGTAAGACACTTGCCTTTCACGCCGCAGGTCGTGGGTTCGATTTTCTCACAGGACAAACATTTGTGTGCATGAACATGTCTGTTTGTCTTGTGTCTGGATGTAAAGACCACCGGAGGATGGGCAGCAGCGTCCTTTTCTTAGTACGGTGGAACATACTGCGAACAATATGTTCCACCGTACTAAGAATGACATAAAGAAATACATAAAATTATAAACTAAATAAGTTATAAACTTATAAATCATTCTTCTTAGAGTACTTGTTGTGAGACATAATTTATCAAAAAAATTGGAATAAAATCGACACAGTTTCAATTATTGAAAAATCTGGACGATATGATTTTAAGGAATGTTTAACTATATGCAGGAAAATAGATGACTTTAGAAAGAACAATTTATAACTTACTTAAAGTTTAGTCAGTTTATAAGAGAATCTTGATACACGGTTATTCTTAAAATAGTTCCTTTATTTGATCTGTTGCCAACTCTTGATTGTCTAATTTTGTGCTTTTAACCAATGACTTCATAAAACTCGAATCTTTCTGTCACAGTTCTGTCTTAATTGTTTATTTTTCATATATTAATACGCACAGTCAGCTAGTAAAACAACTAAAATTATCTATATAAATTTCATAACAAAGTTACATATAAGGTAAGACATAGTAAATAAACAAAGGCTAAAAGTACTGAAACAAGATTCATATGGTGTTAAAAACAGAACATTTAATATGAATTTACAAGTAAAAGTTATACAGTTTGAGAATGGTTTGTTAGTCACTCAAAACAGGGCAAACTTAATACCTATATCATCTAAATACAGTGACGGTTCTGTGGTTATCTAACGTATGATCAGAGCATTGCGTTTTTCAATTTTTTGTATAATGCGGATAGTGATTGCTAGTTTGTTCAAAGTACGTAATAGAAGACGTGAAATTTCTCAATGGATATAACGTTTATTTACGCTTTTAGCGTTTATTATGGGGTAACAAGCAGCTGCTAACCTAATATTAACTGATTACTACCGCTCATACACTCCCTTAACAATAGTAGAGCCGTATGAACGACATTTAAATTTCCTTAAAATAACTATCTTTTAAATAAAATACCTCCTAATAAGTTATTTACTGTTCGACGAAACATGCTTGATAGTTAATTTAATTCCGTCATTGCTTTATAAATTTGTCATTGTTAGTGTTTACGTTAGCGAGTGCCGGCGAAATTTTAATAAATAAACTGAAAGGCGGTACGGGGTGGCATCGAAATACAGTCGGGGTCGACGACCCATCGACCGCCCCCCACCCTATAGCCTCCATCGCCCCCTTTTCCCCCCTACGGCGCTGCTCCCTCGTATCGAACCTTCGCGGATGTGATGTGTCTTATACATTGTAAAATAGATAAGTAGATTGAAATATTAAGGAAACAGAAACGATCTAAGATCAAAGAAATTAAAATATAGGTACAAGTCAAAAATAATAAAAAAGATTTTGATTATTTCCATTTCGAATTACAAGACCTTAAGGTACTTATTTTCGATAAGTACCTCAAGGTCTGTTGACCTTATGACCTATTTTTACTTGTATAACATCAATAACTTAATGGACTTTAGTGATCTTATTGTAACCCACCTCGCTGATCTTTGTTTTATACGACAGAATTAAATTATTTATCAAATATTCTATTCCCATTACACTGATAGAGACACCCTTTGTCACTTGTGACGATAAAGCTCTTTGTTGTATTTTAGTCAAGTAAACGATATAGTGGCTGACTACTAACTCGGCTATCCTTTAAAACAATCTTGGCTTGTCAATGCGAAAAGGCACATTCTTATTTCTAAAGGATGTTTTGATCACTTACCGTTATATCTAACTGTTGGTTCTTAACTCAAATTCGGTCGAACTACAAAATCGATAGGTAATAACAAAGAAGCAAATAAAATACAAGATAAAAAGCATACGGAACGATCAACATGCGCTGAAATAAAGAGAAAATCAACCAAACGGTTAGTTAATTTTTTTTTTTCAAGCACTCATACGACTTCAGTTGTTAGTTCGTTCGTTAGCTTAATAGGGTTGAAATCTTGTTAGCTAATTTTGACCCAATTCCATATAGTTGCTTTACTTGAAATTTTGCTTAATTTTCATTGTTTTGTTAATTAATAAATTTAACATTAAAAAACGATAGGTTTATTTTGATTCCAATTTTATGTACTCTTCAATAAAAATACCAACAAAACATTAAACAGGGGTCCTTCTCTATGCTTCGATTTCCTTCTTCTTCTCTATCTTTTCTGTCTCATTTATTTAAACCTACTTTTAATTTATTTAAACGTACTGTAGTTAACAATAAATACTTAGTATTTAATAATAATGTTTGTTTACTAAAACTTGGGAATGTTTTATAAATAAAACATCATTCAGTTGTATTACAATAACAATTGATGTCA
>DWLR01002817.1:0-14639 GCA_018246295.1 Papilio alexanor hazarajatica | reverse complement strand
AAATCCCACTGACATGCTGCTATAAAGGGGAGGGGGGGATCGGCCTCCGGCACCTCACTCATCAGACGAAACGCGGATTAGTGGAAGTAACGTTCACGCCTGTTTTCTGTGAAGTCTTTTTTCACCGGTCGAGCGGGTCATTCGTGCAGCAGCAAACGCTACTGCGGACTCTACCACTTTCTTGTATGTTACAAAAACAACACTAACATGTTAATTATTTCTACATCTTTTATTTCTAAAGATATGAGGTTTTTGTTAATATTTCTGTATTAAGCAAAGCTGTTAATGAGATAATTACTTTTAGAAGTTTCGCATAAACGCAAAATATATAAATTATTACTATATTGGCGGTTTTTTTTGTGTATTTACTAATTACAATTATAAATAGAAACAAATTATGAAATAAAAAAGTTTAAAATGTATCAAACAAATTCCGGCAAAATGTATCTTATTATTTTTTTTCTGGTTTAAAAGTTGCATAGTACTAATACATAATGTACAGTCGATTTTTTGTCACTGTTTTCATAGGTTATCCTTTAGAAAACCATTGCTGGGCATAGGCTTTTATAAATGGTTGTTTATCAATAGATCCTATAAGCGCTTAAGAAGAAGCCTTCTATTTATTGCGCACAATTTGATAAGTAGCAAGGTAAAAAAAATATAACCTGTTAGTGTATACTTACGGAAATTATTTCGACATTACGGAAACCTGGTCAAAGACAACACCAGTTCAGTACGTTCTGAATTATGTAGTTGTTGCTGGGCGGGGACGTCGCGTGACAGCCTTCGTTTCATTATTTATTTCATAAACTGATTCTATGACCGCAATGGATATTGGAAATCAAGTTGCTAATAATAAATACTATGTATCTATTATTTAAATAGTTTCTTGTTTCCGTGTACCTAGTTACAGATTCCTGTGTAAACAGTAAAAATCCCTAAAATACGTTTGAGAGTACATATATAGATTAGTATTTGGTACTATCCTGGCACACAACTTCTTCTTCTTCTTCTTCTTCTAGATCTACGAACACGATGTCCTCTTTTAAGTCACATTTTGATATACTATTTCTAATTCTTTCATTAATATTTAATTGTAACAAACTTTGAATGCATCTCAACGGTAATTATTTTACTAAACTTCCTTTTTTTGCCAAACCCAGCTTACTCTCTACATACTTTATTTTCTTTACATAAACAATTTTTTGTCCGATGTGTATTTAACCATTATATGAACACTTATGCTTTGAATAGTCTACAACGTCGTCGCTTATAACGTTGCCTTTACATACATTTGTGTGCGGATGTAGTCAACTTCAATGGAAGTAATTCTGACTGAATGTGGACAGGTTACGGTAGGCATTGTGCATTGTGCTCACGTCCTCCAGACTCCGACGTTAAGCTACCAATTAACAAATTCGAGACAATGTTGACCCTTCTAACAGATTTCACAGGAAATTACTTCCACGATAGACGTTTGCATATCAACTCCTAACCGTATTCTTTAACAGTACTTAACAAACTGTATTTTTAACGGAATCACATTCATTTATATAACATAGCCAAGATATTACAGTTGAATGAAATAGAAAGCTGTTAGGAATTTACGTTTAATGTATTCTTTATTTGGAGCGACTCCAATAGTATGCACTTTGATTTGGCGACCGGATGATGTATGATTAAAGAAAGAAAATATTGACGACGCCACTTATAAATGGGGATATATTAAACCCTGTAACATTTGTTTTGATAAGTCTTGAGTAAAGTATCCGGGCTTAAAGATTTGAGTATTTTTATTTGTATTTATTTGTATGCTTATTCAGCAAAGGAGTACCAAAGACTTAATTAAATAATTTAACCTTTTTCTTTAGTTATAAGAGATGGTGTTCACAGTTCCATAAATAATTTTATGTAAACCTTTCGAATTTGCTTGTGAAATTATTAAATTTTTCTTTAAAAAGAACGAATAATGTCATTAATGATACTATAAATAATTTGAATTCCTCCTTAGTCCTTATTGGTTACCTACGTACTTTTAACAGCTCAACTCGTATGTATGTGTTTACTATCTATGAATTTAACTAAATCTTCCAGCGAATTTATACCAATATAACTCAGAATGGCTAAATTATTTTAAATTATTTAAACTTATTTAAGTGATGATGATGATGCAAACATTTCAATATCGGTCTAAATAACTAGATGGTTAAAAAACGAGAAACTTTAATTTGCTTAGGTCTATATTTTGCGTATTTATGAACTATATCATGTCCTTTTAATATCTTGAAGCGATAAATGGTGTTCGGCGAAAATTTTGGGTCTCTGCACTTGCGAATACGGACGTGGGAGTCTATTGTTGTATTGAATTGTTTCTTTTAGTTACTTGATAATTACTGGCAGTAAATGTACATTTATATATTTGTTTAAAAGCCAAAGTTATTGTATTTATAAGAAGGTCAATAACTATTAAGTATTTCATCTACGAGCAGCAATCAAGTTTATCAATGAACTTTGTCGCGGTCCAGTAAGCGGTTATGGCACAATTTGTTTGCATTGATTCATTTGTCAACGCTTATTGTAACTTCACGGTGCGTAGCTACGGGCTTCAAAATATTTAATCCGCCTTCGTTTAGAGGACAGATTAAATTGCCTAATTCTCTTTTCCTCGGATAGTTAAAAATAATACTTGTAATATTGCATTTTCATTCTAACGGACTTAGCTTTGAATGCTTTGACGCGCTCGTATATGTATATCGTATCTCAAATCATTATAGTTTGAAAAACTTTAAACAATCGAAATATTTGAAGCAACAAAAAACAAAGCAATTTCAAAGAGCCTCAAGTTCAGACAACGAGTACTTTACACGTCACATTTTCAAAGTCATTTACCCGCTATGGTTGTGTCGTAGATTTAAAAAGCGTGTCAAGTGCATGTTATGACATTTTGATAGTTTCATCTAAATTTCAAGAACGATTGACAATTACTTGTACACTATATGTACAATACTTATAATAGATTACCTTTCTTGGCCGTTTCCCCGTTCATTCACCAATACAAAAACGAAATTACTACCTTAACCCAATTGTGAAAGGGAAAAGTAATATTTTTATGGCAAATGTTAGAACAGACTCATTATTTGATTATGTTGTAATATTAAAAGTGTTTATTCTCGATTCTCATGAGATATGCGAAAGTTAACGGGAAGGTGATACGTATGACACTGATTTTACGATTTTCTATCACGATCTTTATTGAACTTCTGATGCAAACAACATTCTACTTGCTTTCTTATCTTGAGTTAGCTGTTGGCTTATATTTTCTTACAGCATCCAAAATCGCATATTATGTGATAATCTTTCGATTTTTAGAGATTTTTTAAAGATTAGCAGCGTTAGTCAGCCGTTAGCAGTCGTTTACATCACGTGAATCTCTTTGCTCGTTTGAAATCTTATACCATAAACAATATAGATAGTATAAATAGACGAATTTGTATTCATTATAGTGACTATTACCATTAAGCTGGTATAAGCGTTGATTTACTGTAACATAATAGAAGCGAGATCGTTTTACTAGAATCGTGCAAAATGATAAGTTGTTATCTATTCCTAACCCTCTTATAATGGTTTCATATAACATAAATCCCATTGTGATACGAATGCTTCTCTTGGTACGGAATGAAACAATACAGAGATCCACGTCACTTATATCAATTGTAATACAGGAAATTATATAAGTACTTAATAACGCCTCATCCCGTGCGTACATACGTAGTGCTTATTGTTATTTTAAAAATGCTTCATTTATTTATCATACATATAAAGAGAAATAAGGGTCTGATGGTTTGTTTGTGCTTCATAAATTCCAAAACGATTGAACTGTTTTTGAAAATTATTTTACCAATAGAAAGCTCTTTTATCAGCCATTAAAATAATCTATCTATCAGAACTAAAATGGGGCGACTGATTTCTATATAATATTTTAATTATAACTCCTTAATTTTTAAGTTTTCTATTTAAGGTACTTTTGGTGTAAGAACGGATTATGTAATCTTTTATTTGTCTTCTAAATTAAGCTACGGATAGGCTAGCTTATTGTGCCGAAAAAGCAAACCATAATAAGCATACCTTATGTCGAATCATAATAAGCATAAAGCGATGCCTAATAAAAAACCAGTACTCTGAAAATAACCAGTACTCTGAGGGTTAACAAACTCTGCATTTAAAAACAAGTAAAATGACTCTTTTTCTTGGTGTCAGTGTACAGAAGAAGTCTAAGATATTCAAAGCAACAAAAGAATTAGCGTCATGCACATCGAAACAATTCCATATCGAGCTAAAGTAAGACACAAGACAAAAAAAATACACTAATGGACAATTTGTAAAAACATTGTTAGATTGTCTAGGTTAAATACGAAAGACCCTCAGATTTGAAAATTTCTTAAGACAATAATATTTGATATTACATACTTTTAGGAATTACTGGACAGTTAGTTATCAAACTTAGTTCATTTTATACATCAAAATAAATATAGAAACAAGCTCTTAATACAATGTAATAACGCTTTAATATTATTTTGTGTGCATGCACGGAGCTCCGTGTAGTATTAGGATGCCTTTTTGATTAGGATTGCCATATTCAGAATAAAGTAATTATGTTTTAATCAAATACATATTTTCAAGGAGAAATTGTATCGATAATAATTTGTTGACACAGTACACAAACAACACCAAACCACGTGAAAGAGTGGGCCGGTACATAATTGTAGCGAAGAGTTTACGATGAATTCGTCAAAGAAATTCCTATTTAAATGTTGATTATATTTTCTCGCAAATTTCATTTTATGTAGCAACTATGACTACTACTATATTGATTTACCCCTTAGTCAATTCATAATGAAACTATGGACGGACGATCTTCAGGGCGAATGCTGACCTTTACACACAATAAAACACTTATAAGCCTTTTTAACACACTGATCTGAATGATAAAAAAAAATCCACAACCGATGGGCTTTATGAGTCTACATGTGGGTTCAAAAACGAGACTCGGGTCGCCGACTTTTTATTTGTAATTTGTTAACCAAAAAAAGAAGCCACTGGAGAAGGTAATTTTAACAACATACATATGTTATATAACACAATGTTTTACTATAAAAGTGAATCGTGCGTTGATTACAGTTATTACGTAAATGTGAACACATGGAAATGTGTCACTAACATCCATGATTACAAGTATGGTCAAAGCGGTTTCAACCAATGTTCCTTCTCATGTTTTAAAATCTGAAAGTTTATGTAAGCCTTTAGCTATAGGAAATAACCATGAACAACTATATAGTTTTTTTTTACTTAAAATTTTACAAATGAAATTCGAACGTTTACCTATCAAATTGATAAGGAAATCTCTAAATTATATTTGCAAAAGGCTGAATTTTATTTATGAAATACCGAAGTTAAAAACCTATAAATCAACCTCTTTCTTAGCTGACACTGTTGCCTCGAAGAGGTATCGCGAATCCTAAAAAAGGTCTATCCGAGTGTAGTTATTTAGGCTGTATATTGTCAGCTTTCCTTTACGTCAAGCCTAAGGACATTATTCTATGTGTTTCACGCAGTGGTGGATTTACTTTGCTTAAAATGACATCTTTTTTCCAATCTGACAAAAGCTTACATGACATTTGTCTGATGACGCTTACGAATATCTTATTTTGATCGGTCCTAAAGTTTTTCCCAATTTATTACTACTGCTTATATAAATTGTTACATTGTTGTTACACTTTTTATAAAAAAAAATATTGTAAAAAAAGCCCCACCAGACATGCGATAAAAGCCATCATTGCTTGTTTTTATTCAATATTAAATATAAGATTGTAAAAACGTGACTTGCATATGTTTTCCACATTTTTTTAGTGCGACGTATTTTATTAAAACTCGAAATTGTCACTGCAGTCGTATGACATTAAATAATTAATTTATTCCTCACTGCCGCGAATCATCTCTTGAAATGATTATCAATAGGATAAAAAAGTACCTCATCGTCGGGGGTAATAAATCAAATTATTTGACAATATTATCTGTGCAAATAACTTAAAAACACTGCGAAAACAATCGAAAAATTGGCTACAGATAGAGATGGTAAAGTAATAGACGATGGTAAAGTAATAGACGATGGTAAAGTAATAGACGATGGTAAAGTAATAGACGATGGTAAAGTAATAAACGATGGTAAAGAATAATTTTTTTGTCTTGTTTCAGAGTTTCACTTCGCAAATAGCGAAGATTTTGGGTACGATGGAGTTATAGGTAGGTGTGTTTTATATATTTAACCAGGACAGATAAATTAAAATGCGATGTATTGCAGAAATTGAATTAACAACTGACAGAAGAATGACACTTCACTCGTCAAAATCGTCCAGCCATTTAGGCCATTCCAGTACATGTCGAAGGGTACAGCAAAGATACAGTACAACCTAACATTTAGAACCTACTAAGCGTGAAGAAGAGCCGAAAATAATTTTCATTATACACTAAATATTTTAACAGACAAAGGAGTTTATATAATGGTAGCCTTAATCTTACCTATGAATTAGAAAACATGATATCGCAATGGAATCAAAGCAAGATCTATATGGTTGGATTATATGATAACTGTTACGTATGTCACGCAATTATCTATGTTAACACAAACTTTAATAGCCAGTAATTAGTTGAACTTGATATAATTTTCCATGACTAAAATATTAATACGTAACACGAAATTGCTCTACCTTTGTGTTCGTAGAATAATTATGCGACCACATCATTTTCTTATTAAATGTGTGCATAGTTAAACTCACACCTATATCGCTGTAGAGGATAGACAGATAAATAATTCTACACAAATAATTATCACAGTTAAGTTTTAAAGATAAGTAAGTATGTACTTATATAGTTACAGGCATCATCAATTCCATTTCTAATTCCTCCTCCTATTTTTTACTTGTCTTACTTACCTCCTTTTATCCTACAAAAGAGGGGGTGATGTATTCGTAATTCTTAGTGGGTAGCGATGGTAACAACTGATGCGAAAACAGATACCGTGTTCTATTTATTAAAACTTAAACTTGGCAATAACTCGGATTTTTGTTATGTACACATGACTATCAAATATGTGCAAGATAAAATTTGAATAAGTTGCCATCGTCAGTGTTTCCATCCAATTATGGCAGGGACCATCAAAAGAGTGAATAAGCTATTACCAAACTGTGTACCATTTTTCGATCACATCACCACTTAAGATCAAGTGGGTTCGTGGCCAAGTACTAGTTTATTCATTTTAAAAAAATGTAAAAGATACGATGACAGATGATCAGAACAAATATTGTAAGGCTATATTCTACATGGTTTGCAAAGATCATACGTTTACTTTTCAGAGACGCGGTATTGTGAGGGCAGGTTGCCTTTACCGTAGCCGACCTTCGAGAAAGATGACACCTTAAGATGAATAATACGTCTGGGACTTATTGTTGTACAAGATCTTTTGTCATCTTTGTCTTAGTTGAAATAGACGCATGTTAGCATCTATGGGACGTAATCATCATCATCTGAACTACTTCCTCATTGGTTACCATGCGTATATGATAAAGTAAACAAGGCTAAAAATAGACTACAAGAGAACATATAAGAGCTGCATGTTACAGTTGCCAAATCTACGATACATGGCACAGTACCAACACGTTGTTCTATATGACAAAAAAATAATTGATAGCGACACAAGTTTTGTTCTGGCGCTAACAAGTCATTGAGATTGAATCCAATTATTTATCATCAACTCGCAATTCTTGGCGGGTGACTTGGCGATCTCAGCATTGGCTGCATCTAGACAGTTTAATTTCACCAAAACAATCATAATTTTTTGTCAAATGTTTTTTGATTACTGGTCATAATGTAATTTTTTAAGATTATTTTTTTCATTCATAACCTCACTGTTTATGTGGTGTATATAGATAAGGTTTAGAATTGTTATATAAGATGTATTATGTTTTATTTATTGGTAGGTGATTCCTGTTTTGTTCGTCAGGAACCAGACGCCTTAAAAATTAAAAAATCAGTTCTCTGACCACGCGTAACAGTTTTTTTTTAATATCAGTAGTTGTGATTTACTACAGGTTTGTTTTTAAAGGGATTAGAAAATATTCGGTAGTATCTATAATGACGCTATAGCAATATTTCTACGCTATGGTAATTGTTCTAACAGACAAATTTCGCTTCAGTTGTTGGGGTTCGAACCCAGGACTTGACTTTATTGCTAGAGTCATCATCATAAATCTTAATTGAATAATGTATGGAGCAATAATTTGAACAGTTTTAATAAAATATACAACGAAAACCAATAAAACTGTCTTACACGTTCTCGTATATTTTTAATCAATTTACTAGTAAAGTAACCTTTAAGTCAGTTCTCAATTACATCGACAAGATTAATGCAAAATGCTAAGTGCTGGAAGCAATCAGTATCGCAAGCTATCATTTGCTTCCTACATTTACGTTAATTTAAAAACAAGTCGGGGCGGCTCGTTACTAGATGTTAACTCCCTAGCTCTAGACACTAAAGCGACCTAAAAAGACTGCCTACTTTCTCTTTGTTGCAAATACATCATTATATCGAGGACATAAACTATTTCTGTCTAGTTACAAAACTATACAAATCCTAGTATCTATAGTTCAAAGTCAACAACGACTCTTTAGGGCTTTCTTGTAAATAAATGATACGATTGTGCGGCAATACAGTGCTATCTAGAATTTCTAAATACAAAACAGAAATAAAGATGGAACCTTTAATAATCTAATTCAAACTGGTACACAGACCAGTTTTGCTAATAAAATGCCCACGAAATCTCATACCGAAAAAAAATTTGTACTTTTGCGAAAAAAAATTCGGTCATAATAAAGGGTGACAATATACATTGTAATGTGAAAATAATTATTTTTAAAGGTCCAGTGCACTGGGGTGAACGGTACCAGGAGTGCAGAGGCAAGCACCAGAGCCCTATCGACATCAACGTGCTCCGCGTGAAGCAGGTCGCTCTGCCCGACATCACGTTCACCGGATTCGACGACTCTATTGACGATGTACACGTCACTAATAATGGGCACACCGGTGAGGGCTATAGGAAATGACAGAATGATTTATCGCCTATTGCTCTGAATCTTCAGTTATTCTATAAAAATCGTCTTGAATGTAGTGTCGTTCCGTAAATAGTACTATAGTACTCTGTTTTTTATTACTTTATTAATTAAATTTCGGTTGCACATTAAATGAAGTAATAAAAAGTAGATGTACCTATTTTTTAAATTTAGTGTCTTATTAAATGATTATGATTACATATCATTATGAAAATATATTTTTTTAAATTAGTCTTCAATTCATTGCTTCCACCACCATCAACATCAGACCCTAAGTTCATCCACTGCTGGACATAGGCGTCCCCCATTGATCGCCAGAAAGATCGGTCCTCTGCCACCCTTATCCAGTGCACTCCCGCAAATCAGTGTGTTCAGTATAGAGCACTAATATCGTATTTTTCTGGTTGGCAGTATTGATCGAAGTGGAGAATGAACCGCACCCACGCGTCAGTGGAGGGCCCCTCGACGGTGACTATATCTTCAGCCAGATGCACTTCCACTGGGGCGATAACGATACGTTCGGTTCCGAAGACAAGATAAATCATAGAAGGTACGATTATTTTACCTTTATGCTAAACTACATATGTTTAGTCTTTACATTAGTTAATGGATAGAAGTGAGAATTGACTGGGGTAGTAAAAATAATAACGTTAGAAAGAAAGCATCTGCTTCTATTGTCCTCACGGTGAAACCTGCCTAGATTACAAATGAGCTTACTGTCATCAATAGAGCTTTTTTGTTTTTAGCTATTTCTTTCTAAATATCCGAACATTGCCTTTATTTGCACAAAAAATATTTGAACGTTTCACAATCTAAATTTTACATCCGAACAAAAAAAAACTGTTTTAAAAATATAACATTAAAGCATTCAACCATG
This sequence comes from Papilio alexanor hazarajatica, assembly GCA_018246295.1. Lineage (NCBI taxonomy): Eukaryota > Metazoa > Arthropoda > Insecta > Lepidoptera > Papilionidae > Papilio > Papilio alexanor. The sequence goes on along the minus strand of DWLR01002817.1, from coordinate 4,600 downwards.
GGATTTTTTTAATATTTTTTACGTAGTTTGAATGTGAACGCAATGGAAAATTTTACTATTTTCAGCATATAATAAGTGCAACAAAAGAAAACATTTGTCATCCCAACATATTGAAATAGCAGCGTGTTTTAGAAAAAAGCGGGGATTTACCTGGCGATACATTTAATATAATTTATAATTTTTTACTATCGTAATTTACAATATTACGTATATATTAATATTACATATGTGTGATATTCGACATATTGTGTATGCGCAACGCGTAGGTACATGATTTCTTTTAAATTACATCTAATGCTTTCTTTTTATATTTCATTATTCAAAATTATTTGAATGATTCTATTAAATCATGCTAGACGTTGTAATACAGCCTACGATTACGTACGCGTAAAATTGAAAAAAAAAATTAAATCATTATATGCTATCTGATATTCATTTGCGCAGTGTTTCATAATAGCAGAGCGGGGTTAAATATATTGTCGTTGCTTAACTTTAAAGTTAACCCAAAACTACTTAGCATATAATGCAAAGTTTAACTTCTAAACATAGCTTTTCAAAGACATACACATCACAGTCATAAGGTTTATTGGCATGTCATTCGAAATTAAATGAATGATTTAAGATGAGGCTCCGATCTATGTTCAAAGGTGAATTATATATGATTACACATTAACAGAACCATAAAAAACTTAATGTAGATTTGTTACTGACAAAATAATGAAGAGAACATTTTATGTCATGTTGTTAATAAACAGTAATATTCATACAAAATCTATTGAGTACCAAGTCACGTTTACGCTGATGTTGAAATAAAAACAATTAAATAAATATGTTAGAGAGCAGTAACAGTGGTAGAGTCCGCAACAACATCTGTTGCACAAACGACCCGCTCGACCGGTGAATTACCACGACCTCACAGAAGACAGACGCGAAGTAGAAGTCTTCTGCGTTTCGTCTGAGGAATGAGGTGCTGGAGGTCTTATTTTAGTCCTCATTATTCCTTATTAGAAAAGGATGGGAAGGGAAAGAGGATTTGATGGGGTGGGGGATGGATAGTGGAAGGAAAATGTCCATTTGTCTAAACGCTCCTATGTCTGTTAAAGGTAAGCAACGAATCTGAAGCTCGCGAATGCTTGTTGCAGATGTTTATGGGTAGCGGTCACTGAGGTGATTTATTAATTTTATTTCACAGTTGATTCCTTGGCGCCCGGATTGAGTCGGCTATGCTATTCTATATAAGTATATGATAATCGTATCGACTATGCTATTCTGTATAAGTATCTATAAAAGCTTTTCTCAAGTGTAAAAAGCACTTGCTTTTCAGACATTCTGCAAAAGAAAACTCAGCTTTTGCAGAATGTCTGATGCACAATATATAAGGAATTTTAAACATTTTCCAGTTTCCCGATGGAGCTTCACATGGTTTTCTTTAAAGAGGAATACAAAACTCCACAAGATGCGGTGCGGCATTCGGACGGCCTCGCGGTGCTCGCGTTCTTTTATGAGGTATCCATTATATTCCAATGTACAATACAGATCTTAAACTAACGAGTCTGACGAACAGCTCTATGCTTCATGAATAATGGAAATTTTGCTAATGATGTTTTGTGTTTAAATTTAACTTTTTTGATTTTTTTTTTGTTATGACGAATGAAGATTATTTTTGTTTCATTACAAATATAATTCGTTCTACTAATCCATTTTGGAACGTTAGTCTCAAAATTTACATATGTATGTAATTTTTTGTTTATTGTCTGCTAATAGCGCGCTCCACAGAAAGTCACTTTCAACTCAATAACTTTCAACGTCATTCATGTGACATAAGAAAGATAATAATTGATGAATAAACGATTAATTCTTTTTAGTTGAGCCACTAAAATGATTTAAGTAATTAACTTTGGAATATATTAGGAAACCATGCCACAAACGCGGAAGACTATAATGGAAATCAAAACAGGAGTAGGTAATTTTGACAGCACACATGTGGGAAACGTAAGATTCTAGACTATCCATTTGTCATGGTTTTTGTAAATTTTCTTATATAAGCTATTCAGGTTAATTGAGTAGTCTTTATTTTAGTAATCTGTGTGGGGAGAGGACAAGTTGCATTTCGTCACATGACACCAATGATCTGTATAATGGTTATCCACTTTCTTGTCATCTTATGTTTTGTAAGATGGCATATGGCATTCCGTGCTGCCGTTTTTGCTTTAAGCTCAAATTACATGAGCAATGCACATTACCGGTTAACGCAACTTAATGTCTGGCAGATGCTTGAGGATGTTTCTTTTTATTTTAAGAATATATTAAATAATGTAATATTATGGCATATATAAAATTCGTAGAACTGTTTTAACGTTGTTATGTTAAGTAGTAAATTTATAAAACAAAAAATGTTTTACAGTAACGGGTGTTATTCGCTTTAAAAATAAAGCAGCTTTTCCACCTATTTTAATTTTATAATTATCTTGGCACAATTATTTCAGTTCCTTTACGTTTAATTCTGACCTTCTTTGGTTTGAGCCATTTATTTTTGAAGCCCTACTTCGCTTCATAAATTATAACCTTTGATAATATAAACACTTTCTGACGCAGAATTACAGTGATAGAGTTGTTGGGATTCTGCCTCTTTTGCGAAACCCGTAATGAAGTCCATATCTTTGTTGTAATTATATGCAGTCACAGATATATTTTTAATCAGATTGTATACAACAATAAATTATTAATTTCTTTAAATCTCAACTGAAAGTGAAATTGCAATAAATGCCTCCATTATAACAATTTTTCTTTTCTATTTTGAGTTGTTTAACTCATGTATTTTTTATTCCAGTTAGATCGCCATCAACATCCGGCCTACGACGATATTACATCAGCGCTATCAAATGTGACGGAACCGCACTCAAGTGTGGTAATGAACCACCCCTTCTCATTCCTCAATATTCTGCCGTACGATTTGAACCGCTATTTCACGTACAGAGGGTCTCTGACGACCCCGCCTTGTTCCGAAGTCGTGATATGGCTGGATTTCGAGCAACCTGTGAGGTTGGCTCATGAACAGGTAATAAAGAAACTAATTTCGAATGAAACATTAAACGTTAAAGGACTATATTTGTACTACACATGAGTATAGTAATGCATGGAATTGACTCAGGATTTCGTTAATCTATATTAATCAGCTTAGTACAGACGAGGTGATTCTGAGTAATGAGTTATAAGAATTAATACTATTAAATCTTCATGTATTTATAATTTAAATGTATAGCAGATTAATATATAAATTTGTATTTGTGTATATATATATACACAATATCACTATACTTAATTATACAAAATCACAGGTCCATACGTGGTATATAAAATGAAAAAAGTGTGTGTGAGTGTGTGTATATATAAATGAAGTGTACACACATACACACACGTGTATATATATACCTTAAAAATCAAAGTGGTGAGAGTTATTATTTTAAATTCCAGATAGAAGTATTCAGGGAGCTACGATCTGCGACTGGCAAAATTCGACACAACTTCCGACCTATACAACCGATAGGAGATCGCGTTGTCTTCTACAACATAGATAACAAATACTTTAGTTATAATGAAGTCGACGATCCCGATGCAGATATACCAAAGAGAAAAAAAGGCCACAATAACAGTTGGGCATCACTAAGCAGCGTATATACTGTAATTAGTTTAATTTTTATTTTAAGTCTGTTTTAAGGTTAAACAAGATTTAGAAGTAAAAATAAAATTCACTATTATGTCACTTGTGACAGTTAAGAAAATTCCAAATCGAATAACCGTTTCATTATACGTATCTTTTATAGAAATAATGAATTGCTTAGTGATTTTACTTAAAACATAGGTCTGTGAAGTAAACTGTGATATTATATACATCTTAAAATAAACATTAGAAATATAGAAAATGAAACAATTATGTAAAGCAACAAGGATTATTCTTTTGACAAAATCGTAAACTATCGTAAATATAAAAATGTTAAATACTGCTATTTTTAGGCGTGTAGCGTAATATTAGTAGTAGCATTGCACTATTTTTTTTTTTTTCAAACTGCATTTTTAGTGTCTAGACTAGACTATATGATTTTCAATTTTATAAGATCAAAATTCTTAAGAATTATCAATAATTAAATACAATTACCCAACGGTTTCACGGCAAAACGCAAATCAATTTAAATTTACTTATTTTTTTTATAACCTTCTGGAGAAAGATCCACAGAAGTCTCACGTAAGATGAAAATCAAGTGATATACTATCAACATTTAATACGTTACTATTTCATGTCTGTAATGGTATTAAGGGAGGCTTTCTTTTTTATCTTGATATTGTGAACCCGGCGCAACCTAACATGATTATTAAATTAAAGAAAACATAAGAGATTTAGTAATAGAATGTATTCATTCAAAAAGACTTGTAAAACACTGCAATTCTTCATATTAAGTGAAAATATCTTTGTTCTACATACTATTATATGTCCACAAATAGGTTGATATGATTTTGAAGTCCATTTTTTATGTTAATTAAATCCCACAACATACACTAAAATACCATATGAGATAGTATTTGTTATATATCAAGTTGGCAA
>DWLR01002816.1:0-14640 GCA_018246295.1 Papilio alexanor hazarajatica | reverse complement strand
CATGAACAATATTGATTTTAATTTGTTTATAATAAAAAGGATATATAGTCTGTTATTTAAACTTAATTTCATTACTGTCCTTGAACTTCGTTTAGTGGGTCGTGCAATGTATGGAGAGTGGCCCATGTCCTTTGTGTTGTATATATTTGGTGTTGTATACATATAAATAGGGATTTAAATGAGTTATCAGCGTCACATGCGAAATACGGGATAATTTAAACTCTTCTCAAACGGCTGGAATGTTGTTGATGAAATTTTGTGTATGTGTGTGTGTGTGTGTAAATGACACCTAACTCTAGAAAATCGGTCAACACGCTTAGTCTATGGATGACCATAGTAATACCGTACATACATACGCGTTAAAACATTACCCTCCTGTCAGTGGGGCAAAAATACTTACTTGTAAGGACAGGGGTGCAGGTTGCACCTGACAACGGCTGAACTGGGCTTGCTGGAGCCGTCGCAAAGCTGCTCCGGAGCGTCCGTACCGGTCAAGCGATCCCGGCAGACTGCTAGCGACATCTTGTAGCCTACATACAAAATAAAAGTTAGTTATAAACTTTCGGATTAAGTTTTACTTTTGAAACAAGGTTGCGAATGAGGCTTCTGCAACAAGCAAATTAAGTGCAAATGCATTGCACTGTAGGCACACAATTTTTTGCGTAGAAGTGTACAGTAGTGGTGCGGCACCGGTCAGGTGAACCGTTTGCTCCTTGGCCACTTTCTATCGTATGATTGAACAAAAACTTGAATTATTTACTTTCTTCGTCAATTCATTATTCATGTCCAGGCCGAACTCATCCTTTTGAATGAGTGTTTAAAACCTATTTGAAGCTAAATTAATCTCTTCGCATCTCATTTTTATCCCTCAGGACGTTGCATGATTTATTTTTCTGAAAATTTATAGCGTTTGAAATATTCGAAAATCTAATTTTTATTTAATTCGTCGTCGAAAAGCTGTACAGAATCTGTATAAATGTCTGAACCGGAAAATGTCGCTATACTTAGAACTTCTTTTACGACTGTATGAATGCTAAGAGGTCGCGTTTTACTTTAATATCGTTGAAATGGTTTCTTCCCGTCATATTTACATAGCACGCTCCACACTCGTAGCAAAACCGCCACTACCGGGTAAAATAAATACTAAGATTTTCCTCAAAGCTTAATTAGAACTTTTATTATAACACTTTATTCCAAGGAAAACTTAACATGGCTTCCTGTATAGTTATACGCAAGTTCAAATTTTAGTTAATATTCATAGTTAGTTATAAATATAGATTTTTGTTAAATATTTTTTTAGAGATTAACGTAATTATATATTTGGTGTTCATTTAATTTGGTTTTTTAATTATTTTTCGGTTCACTTAATGTTAGGCGACCCACTGCTCGTTTGCCTCCCTTATTCTATAAAAAAAACAATAATTAATATAACTAAAATCTTCTTTTAGAAATCATTGACTTTTTTAATTAAAAAATAAGTATGAAATATAAGTAACATTTTTGGATAAGAATGGGATAGGGATTCTTTAAGCTTCCATCCATCCATCTCAGCTTATGACCGTCCACTGCTATACACAGGCCTCCAACCAACCGCGCCAACCGGCCCGTCCACGTAAAGCTTATCTGACGCTAATTATTTTGAATAATTTTTTACAATTCAACCCCTAAAATTCGACAAGGGTCTGTACCCTAATCCGTCACCGATAACTTGACGTCTAATTAACGATCGATGTCTGAGCTTCGGCGAGGCGATGTCGGATAATCTTACAAAGACCCGCCCTTAGTTTGTGGTTTATTTGTACCGGTTGCCGACAGGGTTAAATAACACAAACTGATGTTTGTGGCGTTGTACATCCGTGTACCGTCTATTTCGCTCTCAGTTATCTATTAGTTGGTATATAACAATGATCTATTAAATATGATTTTCAAAACAACCATGCTGGAAAAAGTTTTTCTTTAGTATTAAATGTACAAAAATATTTGTTTATATTTGTTTTTTACAGTAAGAACTAACAATCAGCGGGTATTATTTTCATTTTCAGCAACATCATTTCCCTGTACCTTTCCCCATATATGTACGTTGTAAGTACATACTCTTCCATTTCAACAGGATTCTACTGTAGTCCATACTGTGACTGGTTTTGTTTACAGTTTTTATGCGCGGCCGCCTGCCTAACGTCAACCCTCCTCGAGAATTTGATTGACACTAAAAATGGGCAAACATTTTATTATACATAATTGTATGGAACCAATGTTTATTCGTAAAGTCAATACTTATATCTAAAAAAAATTTATAAAATAATCTTTAAATGTGATGTGTAAAATGTACCAACGTCATAATTAGACGGAAACAATGACACTGGTAACTTGTTCTAATCCTTGTTTCGAGATGTTACAGTACTCGACCATATATTCTTGAAAGGGATACTTCAAAATAAAATAAATACTTTTTTTGATAGAAAAAGTCACCCAAATAAGCGATCAGCGCCGCCCATGAACATCTGCAAGGACTCTAAGTCTGGTTTGGAAAAAGTTTTTTTTGTAATTTGGACTTAAGACCTTATTATTTAGTATTTTAATATACATTTTTAAAGAAATATACGATAAGACTTAAAAAACCAATGCAGGTCATTACAACGATATTTTTGTTTCGATTGAGATATTATTTGCATATTATTATATATTATATCCATATTATTTGTAATTTACGAACTATAACACAATTAACCAAAAACTTGATAATGAAGCAATAAATTCACTAGATTGTAACAGGTTATATAGCTTCATTAGACCTCTATTGTGTATATTTACAGGGCCTCACGAAAGTTGCGGCGGAGGTACACAGCCAGCCTTGAATTGTGGTCACAATTGCTTCATATGACCCGTTCGTTCATTCGCAACATTGCCTACGTCTAACACAAAATTTCAACTTATTTTATCAATCAAAGCATTTTAAACTATATAACTAAGTACATAAGATTCTTAATTCATTAAACCTACAAAACTACAAGTGCTTACTTTGGCCAAAGGCTTTCATGTTAAGCTCGACAAAGCTCAAATGTTTGAATTGTGAATGAGGTGTCAATGAATTGTTGATATTAACTTTCTTTTTCGTTGATAATGTGTTATTGAGTTACATATATTTATTTTAAAAACAAATTAATAAGCCTTTACGGTTTTTGAAATCAATCGATGTAATAGGGCGATGTGATCCAAAGATAGCTTTACCATGCTATAATTAAGAACTTGATTAGCCAATTCACTTTTCTGGACGGACATACTGTCATTGCCGCAGATATCACCTGGGTGTGTTTATGACAAAGCCGTATACAATAACCGAGGAATATTATTTTAAGTTTTAGAAATGCGCTCACACCGAGTTAGAAATTTCACAGGATGAACATACTGTGTGCAGCTTACGGCTGCTTAACGTTACGGTTAACCCCTTTCCTAAGAGGACCAAGTTACTAACGTAGTGGAATAGTGGGATATCAAATTCAAAATAAATACAATTATTTGTATTGATAGAATAATCAATAAATACAAGTATAATTTCTACTGCATGCGTAGGGGTAGGGTTCCACGCACCCCTTTTTGAGTAACTAAATTGCACTTATCTATTTTCCAAGATATTGAATATTATTTATCCACGTAGAATATTAATAATTTTAATGTTTATCCGTTTCCTGAGGTGTTGTGTTGAGTGATCATCACGGCCCGTCTACTGAAGGCAACTTCTTTTGAATAAATAAATATGTAAATATCGTAAACTCTATTCACTCGACGTTTTCATGAAAAATGAAACTGTCGAGGTGTAAGCAAATAACGGGGTTTTGCATTTTTCATTTCATAAATTTGTTTTAATAAGAAACGAAAAATAATTTTCACGTCTAAGTAAAAATTAATTGTATAATAAAATTCTATAATAAGACATGAGAAATTGATTTCTTTACAAGTAGTTCTTTCCAAGTTAAAAATGTATTGGATAAGATTATAAACAGAACTAACCGGGTAATATTTCTTGTAGGTATAGTATTGTATTGCAAAATTAATTTATGTAATACAAAATTAAAATCCTTATTTTCAATACCATAGACAACTTCATCATTTTGTTTCGTCTATGGGTAAAGAAAATATATAAATATACCATTGCAAAATGTATCAAATATCAAAATTTAAAAATACCGGGTGAGACGGGACTGTCATAAAACGTGAGATCTTAAAATATTTATTTCAATAGTTAAAATATTTCCACGATATTTTCTCTATGAGAATAGACTGAGAGATTTATGAGAAAGGTTTAGGAATAATTCATTAAATTATTGTATACATTGGATGGAATATGAAAATAATTTTATAAGGAAATGTAATAGGCTGGTGTGACGGTAAAAATGCTGACGTAACTGTAGATGTTTTGCTTTGAAACGCTCTGTTCCTTGAAAATATCTAACAATTAATTAAAAAAAAAATAGGTCAAGCCGTTTAAGTTACATGAGGCCACAATGGAATGGACACACATACACATGACTTCCTATCAGTCAGACTAAAATGAAATCTTGCACACACAGTAATATCCCGAACTTCGGGATTCCGGGTTCGCATAAGTCCGCGTTTGCGTAAATCGGGGTAGCGTAAGTCGAGATATTATTAAATTTCACTCTATAGAATATGATTTCATTGACCCGTAAGCTTAACTTATCGTCTACGAGTTACAGGAACATCGTTTCCAAGGAGAATAAATTAACATTTCTTGCCACAGTTCCAACAAGCTAGCCTTGCAGTCTAGAGTTAAACAATTCGTAAGCAATTCATTTCATATTCAATTTGATACCAGCCGCAAATAACCTGTCAGATGTCGGGATGTAGTGCTAAATATCCAGATAGCTAGCGACCCAAGACCTCCGGAAGTTAGACAATTAAATTGTTTATTAGCCGTCTGGTGGCTAGTGATAAATTGGCGCTGTCAAGTAGTCAGTTACGACTGAAATACAACGGTTTAGGCTTAATGTTTTTTCAAGTAGCGCACTTTTTTGGTGAGTGATTAATGAGTTATTGTTGCCACTTATTTTTTGACAAATTACTATGGAATTACTGTAAATGATAATTTTAAGTAGTAGTTTTTTCATTTCAAGGATTTCATTTTAAGGATATGCAATGTATTGACGATATTCTGATTTAATTAATTAACAAATAAGATTAAGTTGCAGTTTCAGCAGCTTGTGGTTTAATCTTGCAAAGGTGACAATAAAAAGGTTGACTGAACTACGATGAAAGGCGCTTTGTGCTCGATATTATAATGAAAAGTGTACTTAATATTATAGCGGTACTTACAGAGAGAGAAAGAGATTTTTTTAAGAATCACGTCGTTCTTAAAATTATTATAAACTTTAAGGATTCAAGATGATCAAATAATATGAAATAGTGAAAGATTTTTCTATGGCCTCAAGATAAACGAATGATTCAAAATGAATTAGACTCATTACTAAGAAAGGCATATGGGAATAAGTGAAACCAAAAATATGTAAGTAGAATTTCGTACATAAATGATTTAATAAAAATCAAATACTTAGTATGATATTAAGGCACAATGGCTGTGATCTCGTTAAGTTTTTAATTACCGACAAGTAGTAATAAAATATTTTATAGTTTGGTCTATAAAACCATGAAATGACCAGTCCAAATACACGTCAGCGAAACATGAGTCAGAAGAACCTCTATACCATTCAAATTGCCAAAAAGTAAACGCTGAGGTGGATATGCGACTGAAACTAGGCGCGAGCGAGAGAGAGAGAGAGAGAGCGCCAGATAGAGAGAGAGAGATAATTTCTAATTGCGTAAGATCTAACGACACAATAAAATTTGAAAAAATTGCAGTTTAACTGTAAATAGTGAAACAATTTAGAAAGTATTGTAATACCTTAGTTAGTGCCTTATTTTCTAGAAAAAGTCATTTGTCCTATACCAAACAGACGATACATAGAAATATTATGTATCTTTCGTAATCAATAATAGATTTACTATTCAACTCGAGAGAATTTGTTAATGATTACAGACATACCCTCTCATTTGGGTACCCTCCATGGTTCTGTTGGGCTTGACAAATCGATGGGGAACTGCACGTCCTCAAACTTATGCCGCTTGTGCCTTTTAATTAAATTGATGTAATTTAAGAGGATCCTACTTCGATAATGAGTGTTGAATAGTTATTTTTAGTTTTTTTGTAGCCTTTGAATATTTTTATAATACATTTCTAGTTTATAGCACTGTGTACTATTTTACTGTGAAAACTTAAATTTGTTTATTTCATTTTGTTTTTAATTTTTAATCCATATCAGTATTTGGACGTTATATTTATTGCATAATTTTGGTATCGTCATAATGTAAGTACATATATATAGGAGGTACTGAAATAAATATATTATCAATCTTTTGAGGCTGATAAAACGATTTTCTAATTTTACATTTCGTATAGTGTAAAGTATTTGGCGTCTTTATACAACCTAATATATGTATAAACATTCACAAAATACTGCCACATTTATACCAATTTAAAGTAAACTTTAACGCTACGACGCTTTATAAGCTATGCTACGGTACGCTACGATCGTTGTGCGTTACGCCATGCAAGCGCTACGAAATTTTCGCCTACAATATGACGAAGTAATTTCGATATAAAAACATAGGTATACATGAAAAAATCTTAGTAACATATAAGTTGAAGTCTGTAACAGAACTGTAACAAAATTTCCAACATATTTATCGTATTTAATATTCTAAATTTCTCGAATGCTTTGTAGATGGTACATTTGAATCAAGTAGTTGTGAATTGCAGATAATTCGTCTACCTTTAATAGATAGAGAAGGGGAAAGACATAAAAAATAATATTTTATTTTCCTATCCATCCCCTTCCCCTAAAATTCTCTTTCCTTTAAGAAAAGCATGGGATAGGGACGAGGAATAAAATTAGGCCTCTGACATTTCACTTATCAGACGAAACGCGGAATTATTATTATCATACATCATCACTAAGACTAATTTTATTAGTAAAATATGTGCTTTTTTCTCTTACAACTTTTATTATCTCCAAGGTTTTTATGTTGTCTGCATTGTACATTAAATTAATCCTATCTTTCCGCCTTTTAAAGAAGAAACCGCAAGCGATGCTGCGGCGTTCAATCTTCCTTGAGATATTAGCCCTCGGACAAAGTTCAAGCACTGGCTTAACTTAAAGCTTTGCTCGATTCTCTGGCGAAAAGAATAAGTGAATTCTGAAGGAGAGAATGTGAGAAAAAGTATTATACGTTGTAAAGATAGATGGCAACTAAACTAACACTAAATTTATTAAATAATTTGTTTGGGTGATAAGCTGGCATTTTATATTGTATTCTTCTATTTTAAGCAAATTGCTATTCTTCATTAAGCTATTTATTTTTATATATTTGTGATAAGATTTTGTAAGGTTTTGTAAATGGATGAAATCTCTTTAAATTTGAATCGTATTTTAAATTAGAAGTTACGTCCTTGGAAGAGTCACGCAGTAGTAATATATAATAAAGTAATGGGAACTTACTCTGTGCAGCGATAAGAGAGTACATAGTAGGAGGATAGATCTAATATAGATACTATTAATCTATCTAATGGGCCGCCGCCATAACGCCACATCTCACATTAAATAATGCAAATGTCATTAATATATAAATAAGACAATTACCTCCACCACAAGTTGTCGAGCACAGCGAGCCAGGGGTCGCCAACCAGTGATACCGCGGTCTGGAGCAGGAGGAACCGTCGCCACCGCACACACCACACTCGTCCACACGCCTCGTCGACCCGACGCGCAGGTCACAACCCACGCGCTGCAAATAACGGCAATTATACCACTGACAGTTTTTAAACCAATTGTTTGTACAATAAATACTTTGTAACATGAATCTGTTGTAACACAAATCTGCTGTAAAATAATTTATTTGAATAATAAATCATTTAAAACATTAGTAACTTCATTATTTTTGTCAAGACTCCGGTCCATTCCAGGTCTCAAGGACTCCGAGGCCAAGTTGCGAAAACTGCAAAATGGATATCCATAACCACCCATCGGTATTACAAGCGTACATAAGTGCCTACTCATTTCTTTTTTATATTATAAATTAAAATGAAATATCGGGTGTCTATAATTAACTACGATGAATTGTCTTATACAACACTAGAGCAAATTTATAAATCATATATATTCAGAAGCAAATAATATAGAAAATATGACGACAATACGAGAAAATGTTCCGATTTCATTGTAACCTTTATTGGAGGTACGTGAGGTCGGGAAAATGATCAGCCATTGTGAAATATGAAAACTTTACTGCTTTTTTATGTTATTCATTCTTTTCATAGGGCACAATGAGATATTTTTTATTACCACGTATCTATGACGTACTTTGAGCTATGAGTATGGTTTTTACGTATGTTTGTAAATATGAAGTGTACAGTTTGTGTATTATATTATATAGTTGATATTTAAAGGTGACCCTGAACGATAAGACATAGAAAAAGTTTATATAGAGAGGGGGGATAGAGAGAGGAAGAGAGAGAAACGAAGATATGTATATACATATATCCCATTTTAGAAAGTAAAAATGACATACAAAACATTACAACTAATAAATATTTGATTGTGTTGCAAGTAAATATAATAATTTCAAATTTGTTCTTTGTGACAAAGTTACACATACACAGTGAAAGTGGTTTTAGAAATTTCGTAATATTATTTCTTCAATACTTATTTCGTTAAGATATTTCAAACTAGAACCTTTGGGAATCTAAATCTAGGTCGAGGGATTTATTTGATGTGGCTAAATAAACTTTCTGGTATCTATTTGAAGTCTGTTATTTCAACTAACTTTGTCACTTTTATCTTATCTGCCATTTACGCGTCTGTTGGAATCCTCTGGGATTTTATTTGAATGTTTCATGTCAAGTTTCCGATATTGTTTTTACTATACTTTTTAAGATTGTGTCTTTTTAGAAGACTTTAAAATATAAGTTGTATTACGAGCGATAATGTTTCGATTAAAATTGGGAAAGGTATGCTTCGGTAGTTCGGCCATATAGAAAAAATAATGAAAGAAGATTAAGAAGGCAAATTCATGTCGCGAAAATGAGTAGAACTTATGGTTAAGAAAGTCAAAGACGAAATTATATCGATCAGATTGATGACTAGAATGGTGGTTTTGAGAGTGAATGTAACCAAAGACCATAAAGTTGCAAAAGCAAAAGAGGTGTCGCAGGACTCGACAAATATATTTTTATTTACCTGCATTGAAATTTTTTTTTAATTAAGGTATAAATCTCAACAAACGTAATATGAGGCACACCAATACTTATAAATAATTACTTTATGCGAATACTTAACGTATTCACAAACATTTCTTAGCTTCCTTTTTTAGCTTTTAAGATACTATGAAAACAAAACCTATATTATTCTCATCTTAAAATGTGTAAGATTTTTTTATTTTTACGAGAACTTGGGAAGGGAGTCATTAACGCTTTACTATTAATTGCAGGAACACTTTGAGTAACCTGGGTTGGCTAACTGAGAGCGCCTTGCGGTCGTGTTCCTGGCGCGTATCGATTGGAGCCTTGAATTATTGATGTACTTAAGCAACGAGCTTAGCCGTCGGAAACACGGGATTAAGCACTCATTACACACATGTTGCTTAAGTGAAGTTACATAAGTTTTAAATGTATACGAATGTGGGAAATCTATTTTAAAAGATGTTGATATCTTATAACATTTAGAAGTAATTAGCTTTTGCCCGTGTGGAATTCAATAAAAACAATGTATCAATTATGACGCATCTAGCCGTTATGGTGTTACCTACCTAGTAACAAACGTCCATCGAAACATTCGCATTTATAATATTAACAAGATTTGGTAAACCCCCTATAGAAGAGTTCACAACTTTTAAACGGCTGAACTGACATTGACGTGTAACTTATAGTTTTGTAATGCACACGTCATGCCCTTTAATTTGATACCCAATAGGGAATATGCATGATTTTTTTTTATTTCTTATAGTAATCATTTACATCTGTATAACATAGAAAAAAATAGGCTTGAAAATAGTCAAATAACTTTTCAAAGTAAAATTTAAAACATTGAATAAATTTAACCTGTTCAAACGCCACCATTGCGTGCGCTCTTGATGACGTCATTGGCCGTGTCCCGTGTTTGTTTACTATATTGTTTCAGTTACTTCGTACTTATTTTCAGTTTTAATTGCTATAAAAATCATGGAAGAAGTTGAAAAACCTTCTTAAAAGTATTGTATTGTACTGAAGTGCAAAAACATTACTATTAGTACACCCGATAAAGTGTTTTTTCGTATTCCACGCGATGTGATAGTATGATAAAAATGGTGTAAGATGATGAGAAGGGATAACGTATCTCCATTATCGGTTGTATTTTGTTGTGAAAATCATTTTAACGTAAGTATACTATATTTATGTATAGTATAGCTTAGTGTGAATTAGCTATTAAACAATAGAATATTCGGTCTAACTAACCTAACCTAGTTTACAAAAGTTCATTGATGATTTCTCTGAAGAGCTTGCTTATTCCTATTGCGGTTTTACGAAATTTTGATGGTTGATGATTTATTTTAGGTTAAGAAAGATACAGTTAATTATATTGAATGTAACATAGTGAAATAGAAAGGAGAAAATGTAATCTATGGTAAGAAAGGCGTTATTCCCGATATGTTTTGGGGCCAAAAACAAAAAGAATGGCCGTAGTTAAAAAGGCAAAGACTGGTAAATGAAGCTCTTTTAGAGTATGTTATCAAAAGTAGTAATATTCTAGAAATTGGTGAACTTCAACAAAGAAGTGACAACAAAGCAAGTCCTAGTACTTCCCATACAAATGAATGTGATCTGATCTGAAACAAACAAGCACCTAAATACTGAAAGAAAATTGTTCATGTAAATCGGAATATCGTATTTCTCCAATATTTACAAAAAGTATACAAACATATCATACTTGAGTGAGCTTCAGTTAAGTTACTTCAGTTTAATATTACGTGTAAATTATAATAGTATAGATGTAAATTAGGAGTTTAGGAACAACTTTAATGATAAATGGTTATGTTTTATTGTAAGTATTATTTAAACATTTATGAATAAAAACCTATGTTATAGAATATACCATATACCAATACTAGAATATACGATGTAACATAATAATAACTCGCAGCTTTCACTCTTTTGATCTCTGCGCTCGTGAAATCAAGATTTCATGCAAAATATGCTGACATCATAAATGCATCTATTTTCGGTAGATTACCTGATTGTGCTTAGACAAAACCAGTTTCTGTCATCGTCCTAGTTTGAATACAAATATATATATATTCGCCAATAATCACAAAGGAATACAGTTTTATACAGTTTTTCTCACAAATACTACTAACACTGTATGGATATCGTCGCCGATAAATCCAACGACAGGACCGTTGACGTCACATTTCGTTTCGACCAATGATGACGGGTTTTATAAGTTTGAATCTCCTTCCCTTAATTTTCACTTTTTATATGATATTTTCTGGGTTTAAATATTAACTAAATAAAAAATACCTTTTATGTATAATGTAAAGACAATAAAGAATCTAGAAAAAATATTTAATATATATAAATATAAAAATATTCTAAAAAAATATAACAGCCGCGTTGTGGAATGATCTGTCTCCAGCGGTATTTCCAAACCGATACGATTTAGGGGCCTTCAAGCAGAGAGTGTACTTCCTCCTTGAAGGCCGGCAACGCATCTGTAGTTCCTCTGGTGTTACGGATGTCCATGGGCGTCGGTTCACTTAATGTTAGGCGACCCGCTGCTCGTTTGCTTCCCTTATTCTATAAAAAAAAAAATTATGCATATTTCCTATTGGTATACTCAAGTGGAGTATTAACATTTTATATCTTATAGATTATATATATTGTCTGTCTCTTAATAACACCCCAAATTGCAAGTGGTTTCTAACTAGTTAAAATATTGAATTAAATTTTAGTTTTAATTCTATTAGTAGGTTCCTGAGATATTTTAGTTATATGGAAAAATGGGAATCATCTCAACCCATCTAATAAAAAAAAATCATATCTTTGGAACCGACCACTGGTGGGTCGCGAGCCACAGTTTGGGTATACTGGAACGATGGCGGCGCCACTGTACGGAGAATGAAATGTAGAAGATTTATCGTTGAACCCGATTATCGAAAATCCAATTCCATTTTTCACCTCCCACATCCTGTTGCAGTAAACAAATACGAGCTCAGACAGGTATCGAAACTCGTGCACAAAAAAAAGAATTAATATTCCAGTCGTGAAAAGTCGGGATTATGTAAATTGGCCACCTCGAACTTTCCACTTAAACAATATATGAAATTATGCAAAACGACAGAAAGACTCGTAGTGGTGGTGATTGCGAAGTTTTATCACTTTTTGAGTGTCCGCTCGAGAATCAAAAGTTGCGAAGTTGCTCGACGACGAAGGAAAATACGTGACATCCTTAAAAGATATTAAATCGTAGAAGTTTTAAAGCGTAACTTGTATTTGCTTTGAGATGTAAGATTTTTTTTTAATTTGTAGAGATTGTAAATGTAATGAAAACGGCAAAAATAAAATGCTGAATGCATTTGATTATTAACCGACTTGAAAAAAAGGAAGAGGTTATCAATTTGATTGTATTTTTCTGTTTGTTACCTCAGAATTTTGTCATTTATGATACCGATTCAACCGAACATAAACAAACAAGAAAATAAAACAAGACCGCATTTTTTTTTTTTTAGTTTAAATTAGTGCAGAAAAAGCACTAGGTTATTTAGATGCCTGATAGTTATCAATAAATGAGGTGGAGCAGCTCATTATCAGAGGCCGTGTATCGTTGACAAACACCATCGTTAATTCACCAGGCTCCGCTAATTCGGGCGCTCGCCACAGACGAGAAATTTCCGATTATCATATTTAAGTAGGCATGCCTGAGCTGTATCATTCCAGTGTTGGAATAGCCTTAATTAAAATTAATGTTTTATTATATGACCATTTTCAGCCAGTGTTTGTACTGTTCTATTATTGAGTTTTTATACACTTCTATTTGAAAAAAAAAAAAAAACACGGGAATAGTTATGTATTATTAATATTTAACATCGCAAGGACAAAGAAATGGCATGTAGATTATATTATGGAAACTATGAAATCGATCAATATTACTTTTAAGTCTTATTTTATATACGTAGATTACAACAATTCTCATATTGTAAAATACAATCATATTTTTTTTTTCAATCTAAAGGAGATTAGGAAATTTAAATATTTTCAGAAACTCTAAGAATCGTCCAACGTTCAGTTGAGGCGCGTCAAGCCTTAAACAAAACTGTAATTGTGCGAAAGTTATTTAAAAAAAATCTTTCAGAGCTGACTTAATGCCTTTTACTTTAGAACAAAAAAAAAATAGGAATTGAAACCTTGTGACACAATGCCGGGATGCGACCTGACTTCATCAGGAAATGAGGACGCGAAATAATAAGGCTTGTGTATGGTCCAAGGCTTAAACAAACCGATTTTATGTTTAATAAATACACTAACTTTTGCATATGTTCTTAATGGAAAATAGGCAGATGGAACCAGTGTCCACCGTTACGAAAAACAACATTTGTTGTAAGTGAATCAAAACCAGTATAAGAACAAACTTATGAAGGAGATAATGGAATCTTTTGCTCTTTCAGGACTGTTTTACTTTATAGAAATTCTGGGCACAGGTAAATTTTGTAACTGTAACAAGAAAAGAGATGGAGCTGGCTATAGTTACTTTTGCAAGTTAAGGCTGGTTCGATCGGAGAAGTGCCGCTTCTGTATTATATCTGATAAGTGCTGCAGACTCAATCATATTCTCTTATTCATCTTAACGCTCTACTCTTGTTATCTGCTAATCTTCTTTTTGTTATACAGAAGTAAGAATTAATAATTATTCGGATTGTTGCTGTTATCACTTAACATTAATCTACATGTTTGTTCGTTTACCACTTTCTACCATAAAAACGTTAACGCCGCTTTAACATCAGCTGAATTTTTTGTTCATTTTGCTGGGTTTAAATATTAGATATCTTTTGACTTGTACCAAAAGTTATAGCCGCCGTACCGGGTGCCCTTTGTCTAGGTACGATGTTTGCTCTCGTTTCTAAAATTAAAACTATGCGGCGCGGAACGTTAAGCCTTGTAATATTGCGTTTGCCACTCGAACAGAATAGAGTGCATTTTTCATAATAAAAAAAATGTAACAACATATTAAAATGTTGCCAGCATATTAAAAAAGCGTATTATAGTTACGAAGTTATTTGATGTTCATTATTCTTCAATTTACGTTAATTCTTAAACAGTAACAGTAAAATATTAGGCGTATGCTTTGAAGTGTTCATTAAATAACAATGTAAATTAAAAGTGCTATAAAAAATAAGTTTCTAATATAATTTGTAAATACAATCTAATCGTTGGAAGTTAAAATTCGTAACCACTAACATCAGGCCAAAAAACAACCCTTTGTCGTGAGTCTTCGCTTCGAAAGCACTCCTCTGGTTGCCTCAGCCAGTATCAGTATCCTC
>DWLR01002815.1:0-14642 GCA_018246295.1 Papilio alexanor hazarajatica | reverse complement strand
TTAAATAAAAACGGGTAGTTTTATTTTATGATTAAACGAATATTATGGATCGATAATAATGTATAACGGACGTAATCAATGTTCTTCCGCAATAGCAATTGTCGGCAATGCAATTGTCATAGGGAGAATGCGCTCGAAATGTTTCACACTTATTAATGTATGCGAATAGCCGTCACGTAATTATACGGCGTGTACTTGTTGCCGTAACGAGCACACTGTTATGCGGATGAATATAAAATTTACAGAATTTCTATGTTTTTCATGCTGCTACGATAACAAAGATTAACATAGATTACGTAACGGCACTTTTCCGTATGCTAATGATTGGCTCAGAAGTTAGGTGTGATAAAACAATGCCGCCTTGAGCATTCGACCGCTTAACTCGTTCCTCTGAATAGATATTGATGAAAAGTACTTTACCACAATTGTGTACTTTGACAGTGATAGTGATTTTATTCATATTTTCTTTACTATTATATCTATGTTATTTTATTAAATCTCCTTTTTATCTAGTGCACGTCTTTGTTAATCGACTTAAAAAAATAAACAAAACATTTTTTTAATGTTGTTTCTTCAGAATTTTGTCATATACTTATTTAATTATTTTTAGAAAGGAGACATTCGTAAGTGGGACCCATTTAATTTAGAATATCATTGAATCTTGTTTTCCAAGATATAGCGAAAATTGACATATTGGTAGATTTAAAACAATCCCTGTTTGGATTTAATGCATTTGTTATTAGTTATCGTGGTCAAAAATTCCCTTACTAGGGGTTCACAAGTTAAGGTATTCCCTAAACCACCCTACTTTACCTAAATTCATTCTTACCAAGTTAGGGGCTACGTATTTATTAATCATTTAATTAATAATTTTTCAATCTCAAATCAAAATTCAATAATAAGGAGTAATAAAAAAAACTACACATTAAACGACGTATTTAATTTAATAACCTTAAATAACTTTCAAAATTTATGTATCGCTTAATTTGTCAGCTAGTGAATAAAAAAGTGGAATTTGGTAATTTTAAAAATTAACATTCACACCCGTTATTATTACTCTTAAAACAGTCTTCTTTTCAAATTTAAAAAATAACACCGTATCCATAGATAATCTTAATCTTTCTAAGAATGTTACATATTGCGTAAAAAATCCCATCTTTAACAATAAGTATGTGGCGATTTAAGTAAAATTTACTTAGTTTAATAAACAGTTATAAAAATATCTAAATGCTCCATAACAAATTCTATTTCACATTAAACACTCATAAGAATGTAGAATATAAACTGTCACTTAGCGCTAAAAGGCCTTTTAGGGCTGACTACCAAGACTTTAGGTGACACTAAGGTAATGGTTAAACCGAAATAGCATTTAAATTTCTATACGAGCCCTTAAAGTTAGGGTTCGATGGTGAAAATGGGCATATCATGACTTGTAAATAAAATTATGTAAATTTGAAGTCTGTTTTGAATTTTTAAAAGAATGTAAAAGATTATTTTGTCTTAATGCAAGGTAGACTAGAAGAGAATGCCTAAAGGCGTTAAGTCCGATATTTGTACTAGTTTCGTGCAATAAAGTTTGAATAAATAACAGTCGTTAGACGTAATATATGTGAGCTAAGGATTTCATAAAAATAATTGAATTCGCCTGTTGTCACCATACGCGTTCTCGATTATGCCGTCAGCTCAATTAAGAGAATAGTAAATTAGTACTTTAGCTGTTGACTACTACACTTAATATTCACAGGATTGTTCCAGCAACTACTTTTAGCGATAGGGTTCGGGCCAAGGATTCGTGTATTTTTGGAAGTAACGGGGAATATGCTATTGGATTTAAATAAATTATAATATATTGCTGCTTATCGTCAGATAGATTTACAACACAAGTTTTTATCCAATGAAAAAAGTTGAACACGTTTGAAAGTGTCCATGAATTTTGAATTTTATTCTATATCCTAGGATAGTATTTTGTATCAATAAAACATTTTTTTTCTCCATAGCCTTATTCGTTATAATTATTATTCAATTCACGTCTGTTGGTTTACTGGCAACTTCGGTTATTACTAACGAACTTTTTATTGGTTATAAAACCCTATTATAGCAACATAAGAGACGGGTGGTCTGGACTTAAGTAGATCAAATGTCGTCCAAATATGAAAGAATATATCAATAATAATGAATTTATATGAATGGCATTCGAAATTATAACTATAAATATAATCCGTTTACTAATGAACATTGACATCTGCATGTATTCGCTACTTTGATCTGTCTTAAATCATCTAAATTCGGTAGTTCTTTTCTTTTGTAGCATATCATTCGACCTACATGATTTTCCAAAAAGTGATCGGCTTTTCTCACTATTAATGTGCCGGTTTGTATGTCATCTCTGTACTCAATTCATTGTTTTCATATCACGCGATGTCAACAATGGACATTTGTATATAACTCCAACACGCAATTAGACATGAGAACAACCACTTAATTTAAAAAGTAGTGACTGTACCTTATGACACTCCAGATAAGAATACGAAACTAATGATACTTCACTCTTCAAATCGGTCATTTAGGTTTCACGACGTCACAATGAATACATGCATATATATAACACTTACAAACACCCGCGAAAAACATTATCCTCTTGTCAGTGGGGCAAATATCTGAAATTATGGAGCGTCCGAAATGATGTCACAACATCCTTGCAGGTTGTAAGAAAGTAAGTTAGATGCCAGCAAAACTGTCGCAAGAAATCGCTTTTTATTCTGATTTTTATTGCGGTCGTCTTACAAGTTTATGCAGTCTTTATATATATATATATACAGGCGTTTCTCACGCTTTTCCTTTGTTTTATTCCTGTGGTTTCCTTTCAAACAAGAATCATAATGATTTGAGCATGTCAGCTGTAAAGAAAACCTGTTTATGTTATGGGCATCGTTCATATCCATCCAGACTAATGAAGGGTAGGTAATATTATGCATAATAAGTTTTTTATTGTCTATTTACAACCAATGCGATTTAGGTACTGTAGGGTTTGGGCTAATGTACTGATAGATTACAAATTAAACGGTTCGGAGTAATGTTTTCTTGAAGTTATTGCGATGAGTTTTTTTTCTGATTGTCAAATACAAGAAATAACACTATTTAAGCAAAAGGTTCTCTTTAACAAACTGATAAGTTATATATTTAATCTTTTCACTTTTTTAACAAAAACAAAACCGACTTCAAATTTTATGTCATTGAAGCAAATCTATCAATATGTCAACAATTCACAATTAAATCGGACCTACTAGCAAATATCTTCTTCCTAACTTTTTTTTCTAAAATGGGTTTATAGCTGACGAAGTTCTGAGGTAAAGATATAAAAAAATACAAGCGAATTGAGGAGCTCCTATTTCTTTTGAAGTCGGTTAACAACATAGAAATGACTATATATAATGATAATTTAACAAACGGATCAGGTTATAGGGTTGTTAAAATTATTACGATTACTAACAAGGATGTTAGTTATTAGGGATAAAACAAATTATAAAATTACAATTAGATATGAGTGCATGGTAATTTTCTCTTGAAATAGAAGACAGGTTTTGTTTAGATCGTTAGCCTTAGTCATTTGCATAGTAGAGGAAATAACAACTGGTATAAGCGACTAGATATTCTTGTTTGCGAGTGTTTAGAATGATTAGCCACGTACCACGCATCGCAGGTACGCCGAGCTAATGAATCGTGATAGTCGACTCGCAGGGTAGGCGCTATGCAGGAATAATACGGTGAAATACGTTGTTTAATTGTAAGCAATTAGAATTTAAATATTGCTGAAATGAACTAGGATAAAATTTAATTAGAATTTACCATACATATCTTTATACTGGTCACTTAAATATCGTTGACGCCTCAGAGTTTTGCGTTGACATTATACATTTTCAAAAATTGTGTGGATATAACAAAATAAAACATTCTTACCGCGCCGAAGCAATTATCAAAGGAACAATCGTCAGGGAGGGGTGCCAATATTAGTATCTCCTTCCTTCATACAACTAAACATTTAATTCATCTATTAGTTGATTCGGTAGATTAAGGCGGACCTTGTAATTAATCGATTAATTATTGTTCCAGGTGACATCATCTGGAAGAAGGATTATATCATGTTTACATATACATGATATTATTCTCCTTCTATTTTCCGTAGAATGTGACCTCAAGTGAGTGTTAAACTGAACGCCGTATTTGACTGAACGATATCCGGGATTAGAACTTTGGTCTTTAGTTCAGTCGCTTCTCCACTGTAGTATGTATAAATAATATTATCTAAAAAAATACTAAAATTTCCCGTTACAATGATAAAAGGCGTAAGTCGATAAAAATAATTTGAGTGAGACTAATACAAAATCGTGACAGAAAACCTACGGAGATTATATTAAGATTAGCAATGTAACAAAAGCATAAAAATCAGACTTTTTCAACCGAAATCCTTTTTGTTACATTAGCACTAAATATTCGATTATCTCTTTTGTTGGAAATATACCGTAACATTATGACTGACTTTTTGTAAAGCAATATATTATGAGCAATATATAGATAAAAGTTTATTTGATAAATTGTTTATTAAATTACAGAACAATTGATTGTTTTATTAATGGAAAAATTGCGAGATATTGTGTCTTTCTGAAATCGAATACGAACAAAATAGAGATTAATTGCTATAAATATTAGTGAGGGATTTTTCTAGAACAAATAACTTGATAATACTCGTATGTCCACTAGTGAAAACAAATCACAAAAAAAACATTTAAAAACCACGTATAAATATAACAATAACAATCTTATTATATTAATTTATTTAAATGCTGTCGTCAACTACTTGTACAACATTAAGCTCTGTTTCACAACATTTAAAATTGTAACTTTAGGTATATGTTTTATTTGTACATAGATAAAGATTTGACTTGCAAGGTCTTGTATTTGTAGGATTACTTATAGGATTTGACTGTTAACGAGAAATGTAAGAAAATGTAAATTAAATTTTTCGGATAATATTATTTTTATAAAATACAGTGGATGGACTAAAGACCAAAGTTCTAATCCCGAATATCGTTCAGTCAAATACGGCGTTAAGTTTAACGCTCACATGAAGTCATGTATACCAACAGTCAATAGTTATTTTAAAATCTAATATGCCCGACGTGAAAAATATTACCAGTCGAACAAAAACCTTACGAAGCTGGTACTAAGAGATTATATAACTACCGCTAGAATGTATTGGAAATTAACAAGCCAACATCATATAGAAAACATATCCCATTACTAGAGACATGAAGAGTTCAAAGAGCATTTAAGTTTTTAAGACGCTGCCTTTTATTAAAATCGCGGTATGTTCTGAAACAAAAAGCACAATTTATGGGCGCAATATTGCGTGACGAAATAAATCGCCAATCGTCTTCACGTAATGACTCGTTGACAACTTTTCCACAGTCGGCAATGATGGAGGGAATCTAAATGTCATTGAACATATAATGACATGGAGATGGGTACCACGTCTAAGGCTAGGGTAGGTTCTTTTCTTACACTAAGTAAAATTTATGTACAATTTATAATTGTTATAATGTTTTCTATATGATGTTGTTTTGCATTTGGTTACAGATTAAATTTGTTAATTTGGCATGTAACACGTGGCATAACATGGCTTTGTATGTTTATTAAAAAGACATATATTTCGTTCGTCATTATTAGACTGGCACAGAGCCATAAGTTTGAGAAATGTAGACGAATTTCAAGTAATTTAAATACAATAACGGGGGAAACGAGCAGCAAGTAGCCTAATGTTAAGTGGTTCGATTCCTATGGATACGTGGAACACTAAAGGAACTGCAAATGCGTTGTCGGTCTTCAAGTATGCTCTCTTCTTGAAGGACCCTAAGTCGTATTGGTTTGGAAATATCCGTTGTGACACATCATTCCACAACGCGGCTGTGCGAAGCAGGAAGATTTGCGATAACTGCACGTCAGTTAAGTCATATTTTTTCAACTTTTTTAACATAACAGACTTCAAATTATAAACCTAAGGAAATTATTTTAATTATTATAGTGATACATTTATAAATATTTATAATTGTACAAACATTTATAAATCATTAAGTCATTAGTCACGGTATGTCTCAAACAGGGTTTATCTTAAATCTACTATTATGTCAATTTTCGGTATATCTTCGGAACTCAACCCAATCAAATTCAAAATTAAATGGGACTCACTTGCAAGTTTTTGGTTCGAAGTCGGTTTATTAATGACGAAGTTCTGAGTTAACAGTCCTTTTTTGAAGTCGGTTTAAAAGTTGCATGAATTTGTATATTTTGTATTTTTGTTCCCAAAAATCTTCTCGTCAGTTCAAGTAACTTTTTCAATAACCTTTATTTCATATAAATCTTTATTCATATGAACAAAATTAATTGGCAGATTGCTCAAATTCTTTAACTAATCAATCGCTATTCTAAGCAAATTAGAAAACGATTCCTCTTCGAAAAATAATCACACGTTCCACCTAATAACAATCTAAATTTAGAATTATTCCAATATCTTCTTGTTAATACGTTTAAAAAAACAAAACACACATATTTTTCTTTAATAAAAATAGAGTTTCCACACGATCGACTTTTATGATCGGCCTCTATCTATGTAGGTGTCGGTAATAACCTGACATAGCCTTTTCTGATAATAATTTTTATGTTCATATATTTTAGAATGTTATGGCAGCCCAGTCGATAAAACAGCACTATATCTACGTCATTATAGTCCTAAAGGTTACCTTTCGCGATCAGACGCCAATAAAAAATGGATACAATAACAATCAACTGCTTGTAGTATTTTATGCTAGTATTTTTAAACTATAATACAAGTTTTGTAGGCTTTTTCACCTTATTATTTCTACTTTGGTGAATTATACTATTATGTGCACGCCTCAGTGGTAGATCTAGCAAGTGAAAGCCATTGTTGCACGAATAAGCCGATAAAAGACTAGTGGGTGATAAGGAACCAGTAATTTATAAAAAAAAAAAAATTACTTCCCCCCTGTTTTTTTATGAAGCCCTGTTCTTTTTATAGTTTCACCGTCCCATTTGTGCAACAGCCGTCACTGCGGATTACTCTATTACTGTACTCTTTGGTATCAGTTTGAAAACGTAATTTGGTGTGGACAGAACCCATTAAACCTATGTGTATTTTTAATTTTTTTTTATTTCGAAGGTGATGATTGATGATTTTGTCGTAATACAATTAGCTTTTACTTTTTAGTTATGTCGGTATAATTCCGAACTTGAAATTATTCTTCCTTATGTTTTTGTTTTGCGGGAGAAAAAAGGATATTACCTGTACACAATATTAAACCTGTAATACACTGAAAGTGGTTGTTACTGGACACTTTATTACACGCGTAAGTACGCAATTTGCAAATTACACTATCTTCTTTTAGTTAAGACTAACTAATGTATTAAACTTGTTCAATAACTGGTCGAAGATTATACTTACATAAGACAGAAGTATAAATTACCTTAAGCCAAAGAACTATTTATTGCCATTGACTCCTAATATATTATATACCTAAACGATTATTAAGTAGCATTTTAAGTTAGGACCGATGTGTTATTTTCTGTCTAAAACATTCTGACTCATTGCAGAATTGTTATAACTTATTATCACGTTTCTAACGACAGTAATGACGGATCGGTTGGTGCGGTTGATAAGATGCTTCCCTTTCACGCCGCAGGTCGATTATCACCCAGGATAAACATTTGTGTGCATGAACATGTGTGAGTCTGGATGTAAAGACCACCGGAGGACAGGCAGCAGCGTCCTTTTCTTAGTACGGTGGAACAAACTGCGATTACCAACCCACCTGAAAAACGTTGCGATTATGGCACATTTCTCCCAATGATGCGATATATGGATGGATGGATCGACAGTAAAATACTGGACAGGATGTATTATGTCGATTAAAATAGACAACTAGAATACATCAAATATAATCCAAGAAATATATCAAAACTACCATAACACAGACAATTTTTAAAGAACTCAAATCTTGATTGTAATTTAGATTACGTTTTATAAAGGCAATAAGTGACCGTTTTGACAACCAACTGATGGACGTAAGACACGGCGTGGGGCAATATATTATTTTGACATTTATTAAAAAAAAAAAAAAACTGAGTCCCAAATGTTGATAAGTATTTCCTTTTTATATTACGAATGCTAATGAATAACGTTGCGAGCAATAAATCATCAACAATCATGGTTTTATAGTGACGTAGTGACGTCATATTATATTTTGGTAAGTTTTTATAGTTCGAGACATGAAAGTAGAACCACATGACAGCTACTGCGTAGGTAGCGTTACACTTGAGTGAAAATATATATATTTTTTAACAATATATTACGACTATTTAATTTCTGGCATTACATTTGCGTAGAATAAATAATGTATCTTATTATCTTATACATTATCTTATTACTTTATACATTACCTTATATTAAAATTCTTAAAATCGATTTATAAATATCTTATGGGTTTTCTTTTCTATAATTTTTTCCATTGCTGACAAAGGAGTTTTGATAAGTTCGGCTGCAAGTTTTTTTTAGAATAAGAGAGGCAAAGGGGCGGCGGGTTGCTTAACATTAAGTGGATAAAAGTTGTCGTCTCGTCATAGTTATGTTCGACTGTAATGCCGATTTAAATGTATGCGTGGAATCTCGTGCTTGCGCTTAGTCGCTCCATCGAGAAAATTGAGTTGCGGTCCTATTTCGTGTCTCGAGCTATACTCTGCTATATTTTGCCTATTGTCTATATTTTGCCGTCAATAACTGTCAAAATTATAAAAACAAGTTTGTCTGTCTATGGTTTTTGTCCACTAATGAATTTCAAATAATTCAGGCATGATTAGATATATATTATCGTATTTATATATTGTGAATCATTAGTAAATGAAATTTAAAAAAAAATCACTTAGATGTGATAAGATCAGCAAATATAAGGCCAGGAATTATTCAAACATTGTTAATACTTGCTAAGATATAACATAATGGTTGGGTTCTAAGGCCGTTAGAATAGGGTTGGAATTAGATTGGTTTGGACTCTACTTTCTACGTAACAAGCAAGCGGTTTACCAAAATTTCATCGATCAATTTTCAAATTTTTATTGTTCTGGTTGTTGCGGATGTTGAATGGTAGCAGCTGCATTTATTTGCAGACATAAAAAAACTTTTTTAATATTTCGTGCCTTATTGTTCAAAAACAATGCAAATACACGACTCACATTTTTAAAATAAAATGACAATCATAACATGAAGTAAAAATAAAGCAAGTCGAAGATTGTTTAGTAATTGATAGCAGCGCATCTCTAATGTGGTCTTGTGCTTGACCCGCTTCACATGTCGTGACTGCAAGTGGCACATTGGCTGGTATAACAATATGTGTCTAACTGTAACCTTCCCACGGCATTTCCTATTCCAGCAGCTAGATGTCCTAGCTTCTAACCTTATAACTGGAAGAAGCATATGTATGTATAGACAATTCAAATTCTAACAGCTCATTTCTTTTAATGAATAAATTATTGCTTGACCACAATACCGCCCGATGTTAAGTGATGTTGAAAGATGCCACAAAATTTTGTTTAAATTATTCTATTCACCATTCTTTTGAAACTAGTCATGTTATAATCGGAAAAGAGATATATGCGGTTCGTGTTATAAAAGTTTATTGATGGCAAAGTAATCGTTACTTCTATAAAATCTTCATTTGATATTGGTGTATTATACTATTGAATTAGCAAGAAGAATGTAGCAAAATAACTCGCCGGTCTAACGCCAATGGCGGGTTCAATACTCTATGCAGCGGCAGCGGCCCTAACGAACAAGATGAGCTCGGCGCGATAACACGTGCATTTCAATAAGGCACGCCGCTGAGTGTCACACATACTTCGCCTGGACATCTAAATCAAGCAGACTTTTTCTGATTATAACGCTGTGATGGAAAGGAGGAGTAGAAATAGTCAAATGACTATGTACTTGTATTTATTTAGTTGATACTGTTCCTAATTATTGGTAGGTGTATTTTTTTTATACAAGAAGGTGGCAAACGAGCAAAGCGGTCACCTAAGTGACCGCTACCCATAGGCATCTGCAACAAACATTTGCAAGTTGCAGATACGTTGCCTACCTTTAATTGACAGTGGAGACAAGAGACAGACAGAAAATGGACATTTCCTTCTCCTGTCAATCCCCTTCACCGTCAAATCCTCTTTTCTTTCCCACCCTTTCCTTATTAAAGAAAGGTGGGAAAGAGGAAAGGACTAAAATTGGGCCTCCGGCACCTCACTCATCAGACAAAACGCAGAAAACTTCTACTTCACGCCTGTCTTATGTGAAATCGTGGTATTTCACCGATCGAGCGGGCCATTCGTGCAACAGATATTGTTGGTGCGGACTCTACCACTGTTAAATTAATTAATTTGTAAGTACGTTTAAGATACTATCCATACGGAAGTAAATAATAAAGTAGATTGACTCCATAAACTTTCGTGGAATGACTGGTCAATGGTGCAAAGAAGTGCTGTGGTATAGTCTAGTTAACCTTGTTTTAAATAAATAGTTGAGCGCTGTGCCCTAAGAAAGATAGATCTGAAGACTTCTATAAATAATATTAGAAGAGTGGGATTTGTACTATTCTGGTAAAATTGATCATGACAACACGATTTACTTAGTTTTATTTTTACTTCGTAATGCGGAAAAAAGATAGTCTGTGAAAAGTCATATCAGTTATATTTATACTTGCACCAGTGTACGTGTTTTATGTTTAACTTTGTTAACCAGACAACTGGTAAGATCAATACATAACTTAAATGAGCAAAACATGTCTTAACATTATATGAACTGTTGTAAAAACTAAAACGATGAAACAAGATGAAAAACTCGAAATTATTCGATACGACCACCTCGGAATATTGTGCTGCACTTATCAATCTTGTGTGGACATGTCGATATTCGTTAACTGCTAATTTATTTTTTAGTTATACTTAGTACGTCATATGGGCAAAGCGATGTTCATAATGCTAAGATTTTCTTTCCTACTTACATTGAATAATAAAAGAAAATTTTACTAAAAACATATAAATGTGGGCAAAGTTAGGTTAACATAGTTAATTGTTTTAAATCCTTTAATTTATTCTACATGATCAAAACAATATTTCTTACAAAGAAATCCAGATAAAATTTTTCAAAAACTAAGAACTTAAATTACTGTCAATGCTCTTAACTTTACTCTGTTTGACATTTATATATATATATATGTACATATTGAAATAAATTATTGTTTACATAATGTGCATTTTAAAACAAATTACACTCAGAAAAAAGGAAAGCAATAGATTTACATTAATGTTTAATATTTGCTGACATCGTAAAACGTATTTAGGACCGTACTCTACTATTTGAAGAGTGCGCAAGAGTTAATTTGTGTAATTAGCTGTCTTGAATTATGTATGTGTGACGGTCGAACAGCTTCATAATTAAGGCTGTGTAATTACACGGTGAAGGTATTTAGGTGAAGTGTTGGCGACTTTAATAGTTCAGTTACTGTTAGTGAAGTATTGTTTGTGTTGACAGGTTTGCAAACAAGCGCTCATCGTTTTACGCAAGATGTGTGTGTGTGTGTATATATGTATATTTTTTTAGGAAACGAGATTGGAACCTTTTATTTTTTTAAAGAAAGAAACAAAACCGAATTCAAATGTATAAATTTTTTCATTTTGTTATTTATAGCCACGGTATGTCTTGTTACAAGTCCATTAACCCAAATATGGCTCGTCTTAAATCTATCAATATGTGAATTTTAGGTACATCTCCGGAACCCAAGGTTCGATGATATTCAAAACTAAATGGGATCAACTTGCGAATTTCCCCTTCCATTTTTTTTAAATCAGTAAATAAATATAAGTTAAAATATATATAAAACATAACTTCAAAATAATAAAAATATAAATATAACTTCAAAAAATGAGAGCAGTTAAGTTAAAAGTATCATAAAGTTAACACATATGTATATGTTTGAAAAGTATTATAGAGTTGATTCTGGTTAAAAAAATCTGGTTCTTTTTAAGTCTATATTATAAAAGTGAGTGGCAGATCTAATAACGTTTAACGCGTTTTATGCTCAATAGAAGATGATATTAAGGGATCCTGTCGACGACCAACATAGTAGATCCTAGAGTTATTGTTCGTATGTATAGGTGTCTTTCGAACCAACAGTCGTTATAAAACAAATTTAGTATTTAATTTGATTTAATATAAACATAACTATTATAAAAATTACTAGTGTTAACATTTGTTCTAACATTAGTAACAGGAAATGCTTAAAAATGTTATTGTACCTCAAGCTTTGGTTACGCTTTTAGAAATATAATTAAGATATAGTTCAGTTTAATTAATTGGTGTTGGAAATGTCCTTGTTCAGTACATGGTGAACGAACTTATCAATGATCAGGAATCGAGGATATATTATAGCACATTGGTAATCAAAACTCAATTCATAAGGTTTGTAGAAACATTTAAATTTACAGGTATTAAAAATATTACTTATTTATTAATAACCACGAAAACAAATTATCTTTATTATTAACATTCGAATTAAAATTGGCTACGTTTAGCAGGTAAGCACTTTAATGAAACATCAAATGCTAAAAATAAAACCATACAATAGATGCAATTAGATACGTACTTTCGATGCAAAATTTGAAGAAACAAATAATAAGACTTAAGCTATTTTATCATAGAGCAGGAAGGATTATTATAAGCGGTAACTGGTATGGGGTTAGATTTCCTCCTTGTAAGACCGTTTAGAATGATTGTCCGGGAGGGACGTAATGTTTACACGCCAGCTGATACGGTGCGCAGTCCTCTGTGTAACCGCGCGGCGAGCGCATGCGCACTGCGCAACGCGTACTGGCACATGAAATTATTACAGAAAAAAAATTAAAATAAAATGAATTAAAAGATGCGTGCGTCACGTAAATATATACGCGTCATTAAACTGTTGCTCGCCGGCGTCACAGTTTTCTGCGTGAGTTGGATCGCGAGTGTCAACGAGTGGCACTCAGGGGTGCGTTGGGTGGAGCGACGGGGTCGCGGGGTTGAAGGTCTGTCGACAATGAGGACGATTGTGGCGTACTCTGAAGGCAAACAGGCGGAGATGGACCGACCTCTGCCCGTCGCATGCGATCGTATGCCTGCATTTCCGAAAATACCACACATTGTAAGTTGCTCTAATTTCTTGCTTTTTACCGATTTCCGAAAATTAAAAAAAAAGAAAATTAATGAATTTTTAATTTATTATTCGTTCAATTAAACGGATATAAAATTAATAAATTTATTTCTTACGTTACATCTAACTTATTTATAGATTAGAAATTGAAATTAATATAAAACTGTAATTGAAGACTAATTACTAATACTCATATATTTTGTAAATAATAATTATTTATAATAATCACTGCAATAATTTTACATACATGTTAGACAAGATTAAGTATAAATTTTCTTTTCCCATTGAGATCTCATTTTAAATTTTATATCTCTCTGCATCGGTTCCTCAGTTGCAATTTTTTTTTCAAATAATTTTCTTGGATGAAAAGAAAAATAAGTTCAAATTGTCTGATTACGCGCAATATCTTAAGCCGGACTACCCGATTCATGCAATGGCCAATCAATAACGGCTGGATAGATGTTAATGAAATTATTTTAAGCAATGTTCACATCAGTTCTGCGGTAGTTAATTTGGTTTTAGAATTTACAATTATCAGATGTCATCTATATATACACAGATACTCGTATACTTAATTATTACAAACTACCTCTGCAAAACTAGAGCGGGCTGTTGGTGTAACAAATAGAATATTTGGTGTTACGGTAACATTGACAAAGTCATAGATAATTTATCCTTATTCGGTCTTTACTTTACAGACTCTTTTGCTACATTTAGAACTTTTGACGGCAGTCTTTGTTTCAGTCTACATTAACATCTCTATACGGATTTTAATCTTCTCTTAAAATCTACTTTAAAGTTTTATGTTTCATGTAAAACATACTTAATCTTTAGTACTAACGGTTGTTTGTTTCCGGTTATTTTTTGCGAACGTTTATTGTTGTGAAACAAGTAAGATATTCAAATGCACATTGCGAGAATACTTGAGAATATAAAGTAAAGTAAAGGCATTTAGTATTCAGTAACACTTCCCGTTTCTATTCATTAAAAGGTTATTATTAGATAAGAGTGCAGTCTAGAATATTTTGCCTTAGTTATACTGCTAGTGCTAGGAATAGCTAGAATAAATAATATTCTAAGATATTAATGTTTGCATAAATTACACACATATTACATATGTTTAACTATAAACTAGCAAATAATTTTAAAACAATATACAAAAGCCCGACTAATTGGACCCCTATGATGGCCCTATATGACCCTCCGGAGAAAAATACTAATTGAATGTCACCTCGTGCGACAAAATTTACTAGTTACTAGTTAGTATATATTAGGAGTACAAATAAGTTTCCGCCGTTTTATTGTAGATGGCGCGGCACGGAGTTTCGGTCAGCTTTCGCAGAT
>DWLR01002814.1:0-14642 GCA_018246295.1 Papilio alexanor hazarajatica | reverse complement strand
CTTAGAAGATTTAAAAACCTATTAATATATTATTTTAAGTATACGTATATATTGTTAGTATACTGGTAAGTACTGGTACTAACAGGAAAAACTTTGGTAAATTATATGCAATTATATGCTTGAGTATGTTCACTGTTGATCGGTCATAAAATATTTTCTTAAAATCAGATTTACTAATAAAATGTTAAAGTTTAAAATGATACGCGGCTCGCCTAACGCCTTAAAGAGGTGACGTACAAATTTAATATGGTCATTTAAATATTTATTTTGTCTTTGAGTACATTTTACAAATATAAAACTTTTATATATTTTTATAGATTTATAAGACAAAACCAAGCTATAAATATATCAGAAGCACAAGTATGAGACTTTTCAATAACTTATTTCAATTTCAATGCAATGGTCGTTGCATAAAAGCAAAGTTCTTTTGTTAGACGCGCAATAAAATAAATTTATTCTGCACTTGAAAAGAAATAAGATGTATGCATGCAATAAAAATCTTATTGTATTAACTAGTGAGAAATTAAAAAGCATCATAACCTAAGTATATTATAATCCTGAATTTTAAAGACATATATCGTGAAGTTATAACATCGGTTACTTAAAATATTTATTGTAATTATGCATGTTTATAAAATACGGAGATATTAAGAAGTCTGTCTTATCCGAAACAATGCAAACGCATTACGATTAATCAAATATCTACCAATACAATAGCAGTTGTATATACTCAGACAGACTTAAATACTGAAGAACAAAAAAATGTTTTGCCGTCCTAACCTTCTTGGTACAAATCACACGAGAAACATCCACCATATGCTTCCTTACGGGACAATATAAGTTCTAAGTTGCGCCATACCTAGTATATTTCAATCTTTTTACTCTTTTATATTGTACAAACCTATAATACGTGTAAATACGTTGTATAGGAGAATTAAACTAATGTAAAACTAGTATGTATTATCTTTTAAGTGCATTGCTATTTAACATCAGTTACGATTCCGATCAAAGACTGGTTTATTCATCATTTAAAAAAAACCACTCTAATTTACAAAATTCTACACAGAAAATCAATCAGATCACAATTTTAATTTGCATATAGAGCGCAATCAGTTCACAATATTTATTTGCATATAGAACACAATTGTCAATATGCGAAAAAGATAATCCACCATAATCCGTTATTACATCTTGATAATGTAAAGTGGCAGTAAGATAAATCGTTGTTTACGTTTTATATTAATAACAATAAAAATCTCGGCGCATTCAACTGATAAAAGGAGTGAACGCACTGCAAGGCTATGTTACTCGTCCAACCTAACTAGTTAATACTGGATAACTAAACAAACTTATCTGCTACTCGAATTATTATTATATTTATTGGGGAATCACTCACATTATTTTTGTGTAAATATGTGTTGGTTTCAATGTGTATTAGTTACAATTCATCTGCAAATACATTTAGGAATTGTAACGATTCTTTATATATTGTCGAAAGCAAAAAAAGGATTGGAAAATTTTTAAACATGTTTCCATTAAATAAACCGTTAATATTATATGAAAAATGTTGTTCTTTATCAAAGACCTCCAAATTAATATAACTAAATGTCTCAAAATATAGTAAAAGAAACACAAATTTTACATTATAATTACAATTAATAATCTAACATTGACAGTGTTTTTAATATGCATTAATCTCTTTTATTTTGAACACTTTCTGGCAATTAGAATTGATCAAAATAACAAAAACATTATATTTTTATAGCTTTATCATATTGCAAATTTTACTAAGATTAGAGCCATTTTGTTTATCTATCATTTCGATATTACAGCGAACATTTATCAGCGTTTATGTAATATATATTCATTCATAATTCTTTTTAAATTTTTTGGGAACGGCTTTGCTTACAAATATAGATTTCTTCTATTATTTTCCTTATAATTGTTATTCCTACATTGATTTTTTTAACATATTTATTTAATGTTTCCCACTGTATTTAATACTCGCCTTGTTTTAATAGTTAATAATTTTAATAAAACATTGTTTGTTGACAATAAATACCTTATCACGTAGTTTTATTAAAAATGATAATAATATGTTAATCTTAATTTGTAGCTAATGTAAGTGTCATTATTGTTGAGAGTTTATAAAACTTTTATGCTTTAAATAAATTTAATAGGAATGTATAATGGGAGAAAGAGTAGAATTCATATACATACAAATATTTGATTAAGTTAACAACATCAGTAACCGCGAATAAGAAAATACATAAATGTAAAATTTTTAAGAGATCTACAAATGTATTTTACTCGTCTTGTTTAGTGAACTTATAATTATCGGTACTCATTTAACAGAAAATTTCTTATCATAACATCATATTTAGAACTGCTTTAACACGTGTATTTATCTTTGTCATCAGGCGCGGTTGCACAGAATTATTGACGACTACAACAAGGGCAAAGCACGAAGAGGAATGCAAATACGACTCGATGATATGCCCCGTCACGGCCACCTGCTCCTCGATCGCATTCGAGGAGTTATCAGAGCATCTGCAATCACAACACAACATCATCGCGGTCTACTCGCAGAAGATCAAGATCCTCATCGAGAACTTCCAAACTAAGCTGAAGAAGACCGCCTGCTGTAGGACGAAGTATAAAATAATACTACTCTACCAAAAGAGCGCTTTCATCATCAAAGTCTGCATCTACAACTTCCACGTCAAAGTTGAAGTGATGCGACGCAAGCTTGGCTACATCGCAGATGTCAAATCGGAAACTAAAAAGAGTGAATACTGCGCTTTCATAGAATTCCAAAGTAAGGCATTGTGCACGAAATCCGCAATTTTAATAGAGAACGAAGCGTACAGCAAGAAAGCCGAAGTGCAGTGGAATGATATAATTATGAAATCGGACACAGATGAAGCCATCACCATTCATGTTAACATAGGTAAATCTAACGCCGAATCATTTAAGAAAGTCAATCAGACTACTCGATAAAAGGAAGTTTAGACTTAATGAACTAATAAAAGATTTTAAAATGTTTTACAAGTGTATATTTAGTAAAAATATTCCAATCGTGATTTTAAAAGTGTTGACGTGGTCCAAAAATAAAACCTAGGGTTATTCTTAAAGTAAGGTTTAATAATTAAACCTACGAATAAGATGCGCGGTAGTTGTAACAATGCGTTCGAACTGATGTAGCTAAATGTGACTGATATAGTTTTAAATGTATTATAATATAAGTGGTAATAAGTAATGAAATAAATGAATACCATCTTAAAGTTTACTATCATTTCTATCACATTTCCATCGAAAACGACACAACTCTCAGAGATAAAGAAGGTGACTATTTAATATAAGATGAGCTTTGCGTTACCCTGTACGTTACCTGTGAGCTTCGCGTTAACCTGTACGTTACCTGTGAGCTTCGCGTTAACCTGTACGTTACCTGTGAGTTTCGCGTTACACTGTACGTTACCTGTGAGCTTCGCGTTACACTATACGTTACCCGTGAGCTTCGCTTTACCCTGTACGTTACCTGTGATTCAGCATAATGTAAAATAGGCTTAAATAACTTTCCTTTATAATTGGTCAAATGATTTTTTAACCCGACTCCTGAGTTTAACACTTTGAAACAAACTCTTGCGCTTTAAAAATAATATAGATGTATTATATAAGCCGTAAAAATTAAAGCAATAGACGGGATAGTTGAGTAGATCAACAAAACACAGATAATGAGAGAATTCCAGAGAAGAGAGAGAGACTTAAGAAAGAGTAGACTCAAATATTGTAAACAAAGTGTAACATGTTTTCCGCTAAAATTCATAAATTTAAAAATATTTGCAAATACTACTTCTCACATTAACTTATAATAATCTATTCAGCTATCGTATTAATTCAATTTCAGTTCGCTTTATCTCACAATTTCCGATGAACATAAAATATAGTGTAAGGGTCACCTTCTATAGTAAGTGAAGATTGTTTGTTTACAAAATTTAAGTCTTCGTTTGGAACGGAATATAATAACTGTATATGAGCTATAAGTAAGTCAAAGGCAGCGAATCATGAAAGGCTTATATTTTAAGCGGATATTATACAAATAATGCGTGTAAGTGCTTTGTGTAAGACTCAACAAAGACGTTATGAGTGTATGCAAATTAGTTAATTAACATTAAATTAACACTGTTTTAAACAATTTTAACATTGTGTTAAAACAAATTTAAGCCCATTAATTTAACAAATAATTAACAATGCATTTCAAATGTAATG
Source organism: Papilio alexanor hazarajatica (assembly GCA_018246295.1). NCBI lineage: Eukaryota > Metazoa > Arthropoda > Insecta > Lepidoptera > Papilionidae > Papilio > Papilio alexanor. The sequence goes on along the minus strand of DWLR01002814.1, from coordinate 10,370 downwards.
GCGGATCAACACGATATGTTGACTGCAAAATATCTCTTCTCTCTAATCTCTTTTCTGTGAGATTGTGGCAACAGACGTTGTTGTTGAGGATTCTACCACTGTAAAGATTTATATAGACTCTACCACTGTATAGATTTTTGATAATCACTTGTCATAAAGCCCCAGTTTTATTTTCAGTTTTACGCAGCTTTAGCTTTAATTTAAATAAATACATAATTTGAAATATTCTACTTTGTCATCTCAATAATTACATTTCTTTTAAATTAAAGCCAAACATAATCCTAATACCTAAGAATATCGAATAAATTACCGACCTTAAGGAAAATAAATATAATTTTTACGAAAATGTTTTCAGTTATTTACGTGTCTGTTTAAAACTACTCGTGGGTGGCATAATCCTTAAATCGTGCAAGGCTCGTGTCTCTTAATACGTTTGTAGCAAACATATATAGTAAATAATATTTAGAATCGCCAATATGGAATTAAGGCACAATAACAATTGCAAAATAACATATTATTTATTTAATAAAATGTTAATACACTAAAACAACGTTTCAGTAATCTTAAAGAATATTTAAGAGAAAATAAGATAAAAATATTGTTCGTAATTATAATATTGTTTTAAATACAATAAAATTCTCGTTTCAGCCGACTGATAAACTAAGTGAATGCACGACAAGGACAAGTTAATCGTTAAACATGTTGCAATTTACCCCTGGTATTTAACATGTCATGTGAACATACGAGTACTGCCATCGCCCGCCTGTCAAGCGTGGCACATTTATGAAACACCCCCCCGCGCGCCAAGGGGAGGCCTATGTCCAGCAGTGGACGACAGTAGGCCGAGATGGATGGAAATGAATTTAACATAAATCCCAAATATTACAGTGGGTGAGGTGAAATGAAACTTCTCATCTTAGAAATTACCGTCATATTTAGAAATGCTTGCGATTCACCTAAACTAAATCATCATCTATTTGGATTCAGGAAATAAGACTAAAGCGAATGATTCATTCTCAGGAATAAAAAAAGTCTCTTGTATCTCAATACCATCTCTTAACTAATCTCATAAAAGAACATAAAAGTTATCGAACTTTACATCTACGTTTCACAGTAATTTAACGAGTATACGTTCTTATGAATATCCTACTTAAGATTTAATTTAAAAGCCTTATTGAAATAAAATATACAAAAAAACCTTGAGATTTTTTTTATATAATTACACTACACCACCAGACCATATTCATACACCAGATATGTACACACTGTAAGGGTTAAGATCTAACAAGAAACAGGAATATACTTTCTCAATACCTACATATTTGTAAGTTATAAATGTCTTCCTGACTACCATTTAGACATTATAGCGTAAGGACTCATAGCAGTATCCGCTTTGCCCTTTCTCTCTTCTTTAAAATTCACAACGAGTAATTCAGACGTGATGAAACTTAGTAGTCGGTTACTTTAATAAAAATATTATGGTACGCAGATGTCCTTTTATAGCGTTGTTAAATGAGGTAAGTCTTTAAACATTCATATGTCAAAGTACAAACTCCTTAATCAGTTTAACATCAACCTTAATTGAATAAAATATTTTTTCTTTTCCTCTTATATCGTTTTACAATAAAATTGTTCATTAGGCCAATCAACACAATGATGAAGGAGACGGTGAAGATATAGTGTTCTACGTTTCATCACTAATCCTTACTACTACCCTCAATTTACACGAAAAAGTGAAAATAGAAATTGATGAGTCAGTGTCTATTTTGGGTACCTGCTTGTGCTAATTTTTAGCGTTGTAGTAATTGCTTAACAACTTTCTATACTGGTCACTTATAAGGCTGTGGATTATCATTTATTTTGTCTGTCCAGTACATACAATAAATGTACAAAAACAACATTGTGGCCGAATCATGCTCGGTGTCTTTTTGTGTAATTGTATTTTTTTTTAAGACAACTTATGTAAACGTAGTCCGAGATAAGAGTATTTTATCAAAAACTATTTGACTTTTTCCAAAAACTTCAGAGAACAAAATGCTTCTGAATTTGTGTCTAAAATGTTCCAGAATAATTATATCACAACCTCTAAATGTATTATAGACAACAAAATTATTATATACAACAAGTACTATTCCATGAAGTTAACGTATATAGTGGACTATATATCACTTATCAGAGCCCAAATTTCATTCATAGCGTATTAAGTTTCACTTAAATTTTAACCAAACATGAAAATACAAACAAGTGATGACTGACAGATAATGAAAATCTGCAAACAAACGCGAGCTGCAAAACAAATATTCTCTTAACCCGAATACTATTACCTCAATGTGTTTACAGATCTACTCTGACCCAAAGAACTGAAAATCTAAATTACTGTGGCAGATACTATAAAAGGAAATCGTTCACTTTTATATAACAATGAGAGTAGGCCGCCGCTAAAATAAACGCTAAATAGATGACCCTAAATACCAACACGATATATGTTAGTATCTCACTTAAAATCGGACGCGAATTTTCTATTTTGACATTCAAGAGATGTGCAAATAAGTTGTGTTAATCATGATTTTTTTGTTTAAATATAACTTTAACTGACGTCAACGACGATTTTTGGAAATTGAAATGACTTAGTAAAGATTGTAATACCGTTTTATGGATAATCGAGCTTTATATAAGCTCGTAAGAAAAACTACCAGAGAAAATCAGACCAGAGAATATCGCGACCGTAAACGAACAATTGTCACCGAGACTAGATCAGAAAGTGCACTGAAAAGAGTAAAACAAAATGTATTATTGCAGAAGCAATTGAATGGAATGTTATAAAAATACAAACACCAATGTGAAATTTTAATCAAACCATAATTAAATCGAAAACAATATTAACACCTACAGATAAGGTTTGAGTCACGCCATGAGATGAAATGTGTTGTTTCTTCACTTTATCTTTACAATGGAGCGGAGAACAAACAATACATGATCCAAATTCCTGCAGACGCCGAAGATATGTGTCGACAACACACCAAAGAATAGCGATATCTTTTGTTCTGCTTTACACTTAGCTCTATCATTAACATAAACAAGACCATCAAGAACATACTATGGGAAAACGTTCCTAACATTAGATATTTTAATGATAAGGCCTAATAAGTAGTCAAAGTATAAAAATATTTTGAATATTCGAAGTATAAAAAAGTCTAAAAAATATTTTGAAAGCATATTTGTAGCATTCTTTAAAAAATCACGCTTAATCGCCCAATCACTTCTTACCGACTTGACTTATTCCATTGTTGGTTTCCCACATTTTATAAAATATATTTATCGGCGAATTCAAATCAAATACTTCTTACAAAAAAAAATCCCCTCGTCACGCCTGGCTGTGTGTATAGTACGTTCTAAAAATACGTTCAAAAGCTACTGAACGAATATACGAATATTTTCATACGTTTTGCACTAATACAAAACATTACAATAGAAATTTCACTCCCGTCCGTTTTTTCTAACGCGCCTAAAGAAGTAAAACTTCAAATAAAACTGCCGAACTTAAAATATAAACCCCACGTGTGCGGCACGTATTTTTTTAAATATTATATTTTAAACCTTTTAGTAATTATCGAAGATTAAACATCATCTTTTGAAACGTCGAGTCACTTTCTAAAAGATAAAAATAACTGTATAGTAACTGCTTTGGAGGTTATTAATTTTCTATTATTATTTACCATCAAGTTTTCAGCGTTACGAATTTATGAGAAAATCAAAGAGGAGTCATAACGCTAACTCAAAAGATAATTTCTTGGAAATTATATTTACTCAAATCTCTGACTCAATACATTTAAAGATTCTTGTTTAGTGACTAAGTTGGAAGAGGTATTTCAATATTTTTCCGATGTTGGTAAATCATAACATTTCACAACGCCATTCGACATCTCTTCCGTATATCCACAAACGCGCAATCACTTCCCATGATGGGGCTATGGCTATAGTCTAGACATTACAATTCTCGGAGATGCTTATGCGTTATTGCCCTCAAGGACTGACCTAAATTACCTCACAATAACGTGTATATTTTGCTTCCTTCACTAATTTAAGTATGTGTATAAAAAGTTTTAGTTTAATGAGAAAGCAATTAGAAATAATGTTTAATTTATTTTTTTGAGCTCATGATCGTTAGGCCATATAGCCTAACAGTTAAGGGTTTTTAGGCTATTGGCGCTTAATAAATAATAATTAACTACGATTTTGAGTAGATTTTGTTATAGATAATAGTAATTATGCCAATTTTAATTATTACAGTCAGATCGACGAGTTTCCTTTAAAAGTTAAAGACGATATTAACAAACATTTTATGTTTTTTATAAAAGAATGTATACAAAGTGTATGAACGCATATTTGCTTAATTTTGATTTTAATGATCGGCTCACACTTGAAACTCACATTTTAGACCTAGAATATCAAGCTAATAAAATTTTAGGTTAAGTTGTAAAGTGAAAACTGTTTTTGTCTAAAATAAGTTGCAAACTGAAATTATTCGTGACATTACCATTAGTGTTATATGACACATGTTTGTTCAACATTAAATTTTTGTAGGTGACCAAGAACCTTCAGTAATAGTTCCTAAATATCGGACACAAATTTCAGAGAACGTCTGCACAAAACAAAGGCGTAACGAAAAATATGATTTTGTCAGTGGCTAAATACACCAAAGTGTGAAAGCCAAAAACAAATAAAAAAAAACAAAAACAATATGATTTAAGGTCTAACGGTATATTTATTTAACACACTAAGCGTCAAGTTAACTTAACGAGGGGCTCTCATTGTCTGCAGGAAATTCCGGAATTTGCGTCCTCACCTTAGTCTACTCACCCAAATAAGAAAATAGATAATTATTCAAAAGTATAATCATCTATTTTGTTTAAAATCCAATTTCATTCAATTTCTTCATTTCAGAAGAAAATTTAAAAACACTTTTTTATTTTTATTTTACTTTCTATGTATATATTAATCCGGTTTAAAAATGAAAGTAAATTGTTTTATAAATGTTATGAAATTATAAAAGATACTTTTTGTACAATTTTAGATACATTCCTGATATAGAAGAATTGGACGCATACATTTCTTATTTCGCCATCGTAACATAAAATTCGTATATTTACGAAATAAATTTCAAGATTCAATTTTCTAATTTGACACAAAGTGAGATGACGCCTGATTTCATTTTATGTTACTTCATGTTTAATAATGTTACGAGTACTTTTTTAGATTAAATCAAGCTAGTAGCGTAGAAATAGACAAGGAGGTTAACGACCTCCTTAAATATGGACTGTTTCCTGAACAGAGATATCCCTTTAAAACATAGATTAAAGCCATAAACAGAGGTAGATGTAATTTCAAGCATTTATGTTACTTGCGATGTTTGATGATTCATAAAAAGCATGTTTTAATTTAAAACCTCATATAAGTCCTTATATGTTTTAAAAATCCCCTGCAGTACTTAGTATTATTACGCCTGAAAGCAGCTAAAAAGTCGACATTCGTGACTCACCTATTCATCGAAATATTTCACACATTATAGACTGTAACCAGCACCTTCATAAGACCTGATTGTAAGTAGACCGATTGTGAAAATATCGCGTCACTTCAGTGAAAGTATAGATGAGTGCACAACAGTAACTTCATAACCACGTTTTGTGCTGACACCACGCAATGAAATTATTAAGGATTAATTATTAAGTCCTGAAAATATCAGAATGCAAGAAATCTCTTAGCTTAAGTGTCGTATATTATTTATGTAGATGCCTAGTCCAATTTACCCTGTTTATGCGAGAAAATGCCTTCGCATATCCGCCCTAGAGGGGGCAAGTGTGGATCATGTCGGACTTGCACCGATTAAAATCTTACAATGATCCTACCACGTATATCAGCGTGGCTATGGAAGCACTCTGTCACATATCCGCGACGCCGCCAGCAGTCCTAGTATTCCTAGAGATTTACCTATTCAAGAGATCATAGAAATGATAAGAATGGTATGAATCTTAGTTTAATTTAAAGAGTATTTTAAAAGTTTCGAGATCTGTACCTTACGATTCAATTTCGACACTTTACATTTAAATTGGATCTTAGGGTTTTGCACGAAACCATTGTTTTAAGGAATTTACAGCAAATTTTGATAAGTTAGTGATAAAATTTTTAATATATTAAAAATCGGTTTGATATATACCTGGATAAGACTCGCAGCCCAAAGAACCCTACAACGGACAATCAAAACAATAAGTCACATCAGAATCACGGTCACCGTAGTGGGTGTCATGTGTGTTCAATTTGTACTGTCGATAAAAGGACCGAAGATTTATGTCTCATATAGTGTTAAGTTTCATCCCAAAACTGTCAAGACTTATCGACAGAGGACCTCTCGCTCGAGCGAAGATAAAGTTTAGTCCTTACTAAAATTTGATTGACGAGTTTCGGGCTTTTGTAACTTTACGTATATGTTATATACGGAATAGAGTTGATATATGTACAATTGTTTTTCAATACCCCTTTTTCATTTTTGTTGTTCGATAGTTAAGTAGTGTCGTATTAAAAACAGCTAAAATGTTCTTAAACCATTATTCTAAAAAAAAATTAAATAAATAAGAATTAAACTGCAATTCTGATTCAATTAATTTTCTTAAAATAATGGTCTAAAAATATTCATATTATTTTACTCACTTTTAAATTTTATTAATAGGCAAGTGTCGTTTTTTTTTTTTCAAAATTCACGTTTTTCATTATATTTACTGGAGTGAAAGTAATCCTAAGTCACCTTTTCCCAAAAAAACTTATAAAAGTACCAAAAATGAGAAAGATATCTTTACTGGAAAATTCGAGGCTATGCAAATTCTCCCCATAATGACATCTCGCATTTTCTCGCAAGCGCCTGCCATAATTTTGCATTAAATTGAATACCATAAATATTTGCTAATACATTTATGCAGTATTTTTTATTTTATGTAAAAATTTACGATATCCTCCCAGGATCTTTAAATTATAAAAAACACCACAATTTAACTAAACTAATAAGATTTAAAAACTTACTCTGCTTTATAAACCAACTTTATATTCACCAAGATGGGTAATAAAAGGTCTGTGATGATTTATTATACTAAATGTTTACAAAATTCGACCGATCTTTTTAGTCAGCGTTTAAAAAGATTTTTTCGGTAACTGTAAAACATTATCTTATGGCAGGAAACAGTAATATAAATCTTACCTCGGCAGCAATATACGCTGGTATAACTGACAGCAGCAGTCTCTCCTGCTGTTCGCGCTCGCACTCCAGCTTGACGCGCTGCTCCAGGCACGTCCTGGTGCCGGCAAACGTGTTCCTGTGGGCGCGTTCCGTCAGAACGCGGTAGTACAACCCTATCCCGCTCGCGGACAGCAGAAGGGCCAGCTCGCATGTTAACTGGGAAAGGAGTAAATGATTGAAAAAGAAACCGATACTACGAATTCCGAAACATCACTATTTATTGAGGTATCCCTATGTATACTAATAAATACTAGCATAACAACACACATTAAGTTCCTTGTTCTTTTACATGAAACATATGTAAAAATCAACAATGTAAGGAAAATGTATCAATGGAAGAACTTTTTTATGAAAGGATGGATAACACCGTCAACAAGGAGTCATAGGCCGCATCTTGTCGCCACTCATCTAATTCATTTTTTTCATGCAAGAAGAACACGTCTATTTCTTATCTGATTATTGATTATTTTGGTAGGGGTGGTAACTTACCATCGGGTGAGCTGCTTGCTCGTGAGCCTACTTCCAAAACTGAAATAAAACCTTCCTTATTCATTTTAGAAATAGCAACCTGCTATTGTTTTTATGATAGAATATGTAAAAATATGGAAGAGAAAAATCGAGTAACGTTTAAAGAATATAAAGTCAATTTTTGTCAAAGAACTCGTGTTATAAAAAGTTATGACCTTATATTGTTTTCGCATTTCCTATTTGTAGTTGTACATTTATACAAGAGAAACAACGTAGAACGTAAAAAAAATCACATTATCATTATACGTACTGGAGTATTTACGTAGTTATTTTTAAAGACAATCTCTCTAAACCAAAGTGTCTCAAGTTAGTATTGTGGAATGACTGGAACTATTCCTAGGTCGTATTTGATTTATAATGTCGCAGTTTAAATTATTCACTTATTTCTAAAGTTAATATTACTCATATATGTAGAAGTGTTATTTAAAAAATAATTGCAAATTCCCAGTATATTTTTACAGTAGACGACACGTTTAGTTTTACACAGCGCCTGACAGTTTATGATAAGCAACTTAAAGCGCTCGCGTGCTATTGCAATAAACTTTTGCAAAGCATTCGCGTGATTTTTAAAATTGTTCCACATTTATGGTTGAAAATCACTACAATAAAATATCATTAAACTTCATATTGATTTTTTTCCAGTTTTTATTTATTATGAATGTTATTAAATTTAAATTAAATATAAAAATGATCATTCCAATCACATCAGTTGTCACACCTGTTGATAGAATTGATCCTCTTGACCCTCAGGGCCCAGTCCGATGGCAACTCCCATGTAAGCCAGAGTAAGACACGCCGACATGACCAGAGCGATCCGTCGAGCAATAGGCATCATCGTGTGCACCATCTGGACCAAAAAGGGAAGATACAATAAGCCACCATATCGTGTTGAATTTTTTCAATGTTTACCATAACAAAAACTTTAAAAGACCGTTTCGCTAACGTTGCACACAATAGAGCTTTAAATTCAATCTTGAAAGTTAATTGACATCTATACGTTAATGCAACTTCCGGCATCGCAGTACTTGCTACCTTTGTGAATGATCCACCTCCAGAGGGACTTCCTTCGTCTTAGAATCTTTCAGGCAAAGAGCGTACATTTTCCTTAAAGGCCGATAGCGCACCAGCATCTCCTCTGCTGTTCTGGATCTACCTGGCCGCCAGTGATCACTTTACATCAAGTGGCCCTCTATTCGTTTGCCTTTTATAGAAAAACTTGTGTACAAAATCAAAATGGTATTTTATGAATATAAAGATGTTTATGTAATCTATAAGACAGTAATTGGATATACTTGGGTAATTAATAGAAGTGCACTTGGTCATACTACAGTTACTGTCGATAGTTAATTAGGTACGCACTAGGAACGCATGGAATGTCAATCCTATAATTAATAATTTAATGTCGGTTTGCAGCGATTGGATTTTTCAACTATGTCTGTATAGATCTATTTTGAAATAATGTAATATGTATATATGTATAGTGTAATATAATAACCTTAATAGATGTGACTAAAATTTTCGAAAGGAATGCTTAGGTAATTCGGGCATATTTATACATATAATAAAATCGTAACTGATCGGTGTCTGTACATGTATAAAAAATCAGCAAAACTGTTACAGGGGGTATTTACCAATGCTATAGAACTCAAAACAACGATTTTTAAAATATTTGTCTGCTTGTAGGTTTGTCTGTTTGTCTGTTACAATGTTCGCGCTAATCTCAGAAACGGCTTAACCGATTTGGATGTGGTTTTCACCAATATGTAGTAATTAGCGTCAATCGTTAGATTAAGTTTTTATTTCATCTTAATCGGTGCATAAATAAAAAAGTTATATCAATTTAGTGTTATGTTAAACATTTCTTCAGAAAAAATGCTATAAAATGACTATTTAGTTAATCGGACTGAAACTTTACTGTATTATATTCTATACAATGACGATGGTTCAAAGATAAAACAAAGTTAAAAATAGACATTTTGATATTGCCAATGTAATTTGACATTTGATCTATATTGTCAAATCCACTGATCATAGTTCTACTTAAGCTGGACGCTACGGTTGTACGGGATTGCGTCTTTATTACAAATTACAAAACGGGTGAAAAAATTAACTTTTATATTTTTTACAATGTTGCTTCGTTAGGTCGCTAGATGGCATAAAATAATAAAAAATAGGATTTGGTAAATTTAAAAATTGATATTCACTCCGATGTTCAGGATTTTCAAAATGTGTTCTTTTTTACTGTCACATTAGAAAAATGGGAGTAATTCAAGATAACTGTCGTCTCTTTTTTGTTATGAACTTTGTTAGGTTGTGTTTGTGTTTTTGTTGGTTAACTATTTTACTTTTTATTTATTTAGGTTAAGTAATACTTAATTTAAAAAAGAACTGAATATATAAGTTTTCTTTCTTCATAATCCCTACAAATTTTATAAATACGAAAATAGCTCTGTCTGTCTGTTAAGCTTTTGCGCCTTCTTCACCTCAGCCTATGATCGTCCACTGCTGGACATAGGCCTCCCCCATTGACTGCATCATTGGGGGAATGTGCCATAAT
>DWLR01002813.1:0-14643 GCA_018246295.1 Papilio alexanor hazarajatica | reverse complement strand
ATCTCAGTACAAAAACAAATTTAAATAGGCCATAGGTAGTGATATTTGTTATCAGTAACAACACTCTCAGTTATAACTTATAGTTACATTACAACTTATAAATAACTAATAATTAACAAAAATTCTAAAATTCACCATCGAAAAATGCATTTAAGAGAAGACAAAGTTTCACACTTGAATGTTTTATGTCATCTCATTCATAACACCTTTCTTCTATAAATAAGGAACATATCCAAAACTGGTAATAAACTTCTACCATGGATATGGCATTAAACTGTGGTAGATCTTGACAACAATAACAGTCATTGCAAGAATGGGCTGATACTTCGAAAAGTCGCCACCACCTCACAAAAGATTGGAATGATTTTGTACCTCTACGTTTTTCTGATGAGTGACATTCTGGTGGCCTCATCCCTCCCATTTCTCCTATATAAAGTGTTCCACAATAAATGAAATATATACACAAGAATGTATGCTTTATAAAAATTACCTATTACATCACAATACAGGTACAGGTACTACTAATACAGGACCTATATTAGGCAGCCCCCAGACCTACAATAACATTGTACAAAACTTTTTGTTGTACAAAAGGATTGACTGGCGTTTTGAATCCTAATGATCAATTATATTGCACAATAATACGATCATTTTCATTCATTCAATAATACGCATTTTTTTCATATTCAGTTGGAGAATAGTTTTAGTCTACACGGTGCAATGAAAAAATATGGTGCTATAAAAATTAAACTCACTCAAACTTTCGTTCAATAATTGTGCAGTTTTCAATATTAACCCTATACAGTCAATGATATTGCACAATACGTAATATTGCGCAATATAATTGATAGTTTAAGGGCCGCCTTACATTAAAGTTAAATCATAAGTAATAATTTTCAGAGAGCCTTATCATTTTTTAACAATGATGGTAATATGAGGCACAACAATGTCTGCCTCTATTCAGTCTTTGTCACATCTGCTGGGGAATGGAAGCTCGGAGGATTTGAGTTTCTCACAGCTCAAGGCCAAGACACTTCTAGTCCGATACCCATAAAAATTTTACCTGCACTCGAAATATATGACCCACCAGAGAAGAATGATCCTGGCAGACTAAAATCTGTTACAAAATGGTAATTGATTTAACTATTTACCTATTTAATTTAATGTCTAATATTCATGTAAGTATAAGAAATCATTATATATACCTATAATTACTACAGGATGAATATTTAGGTTTAGGTAATGATAGTAACAATTATTTTCCTATTACAATGATTTAATACTCTTTATTTGTTTTTTATTTCTCTGGTGTGAAGTGAACCTTTACTGCTTCCTTTAAATACTTGATGCCTCACAGATACAAATTCACTGTGGTCTTGAGCTTTAGTATCTGTGCGCAAAGAATTGTAGAGAATGTCTTAACAACATATATTTCACAATTCTTTGCCATTCCTGTATCCCTATATATATTTATCTTCATATTGTTTGCTTTGTGTAATATGCTCATAAATTACTTATTTTTTTTAGTCATTTTTTTTGGTCTTAAGTGATGAAAATTATATTGGCAATTTTTTTATTGCAGCTCATCTGATATGTGGGGTCTAGGGTGCCTTATATGGGAAGCATTTAATGGTCCACTGAAAAATCAACCTGCACTTAAAACAGTTGATAACATACCAAAGCAGCTTTGTACATTATACTGTGAATTAGTCAGCGCAAATCCTGCATCCAGACCAAACCCTGCTGATATTATAACAAGGTGATTTTTACATCACTTTTAATTAGCAAGAGTAATTACGAAAATGATTTATTGACACATATACTAGCATTGAGTTGGGAATGCGCCTCCCACAAATAAACTAACTATAAAAATATTATATGAAATTCACTCAGCATTCATTTTAAACTTATTTGTTGTTGTATGAAGTGGATGGAGAGGTTGTAATATGTCATATTCATTTTCAGATGTAGGAAAATAGGTGGCTACTTTAAAAATGATCTAATAGATACAATGTTGTTCCTAGAAGAGATACAAATAAAAGACAAATTGGAGAAAATAAAATTCTTCTCCACTCTTAGCTTGTATCTTGACAATTTCCCTGAAGCTGTGTGTGTGCACAAGATATTACCTCAGTTGTTGACTGCTTTTCATTATGGAGACGCTGGATCTGCTGTTCTAGCGCCTATGTTCAAGGTAAGATTGCATGTAATTTATAGTAAATAATATGCACTACATTCGTAACTTAGAGGGGTGGTTAGAGAATATAGAAAGGCGATATAAGGAGTACACTTAACCAACAATCGAATAAGCGTAGGTGTTACGAATGTAGAAGAAGTAAGAACGCTGTGATAGGATTGCACCAAATGGAAATCTGTATTCCATAATTCACAATCAAATTCATTGTAAGAAGCAAGTGCAAGGATGTTCACAAGGAGGTGCTCAACATTTTATATTTCCAATGAGAAGCGTCTTATTGTGAATCATTCATTAAATTATGCTTTATTAATTCAGTTCACAATTTGCTGACAATTTATAATGTACCTAGTCTGATTATAAATTGATGAAGTACACAATTGGTCAGTGACATATATACAAGAATTTCTTGATTTATAAGATCATTTTCAAGCTGTTGTATTTAAATTGTGTTAATGTGGGAATGTTATGGAAATGGAAAATTGACTTCCTTAAAAATTACTTACTAAAGGAAGTAAGGAAATGCATCTTTTATGTTATTACTTATGACATAAAATCTTAAAATAATCGTTTTACAAAGTGCTACATTCCAGTTTAATGTGAAAGTAACATATTAATATAATATTTTTTTAGTTGGGTAAACTGTTAGAAGAAGAGGATTATCAGAAGCAAATCGTGCCATGCGTTGTTAAACTCTTTGCGTCCAACGATCGCACGACGCGCTCGCGGCTGCTGCAGCAATTAGACCAGTTCATTATGCACCTTCAAAACTCCACTGTAAGTGATTATTTGCTCAAAAAGAATATATATATATATCGATACTATTAAATAGTCAAACAAAAATGTCATTAATGCAACTTGTGTGAGAATCATACAATCAATTTTCATCATTCAAGTACTGTATGTAATGGCAATAATAAAAATGTTTTCTTTTTTATTTTTATTTCTGTTATCAAACTTAAAGTCAACAGTTATATATTTAAAAAGGTACACAACAGCTCAGTTATCCGATATTCGTAATAATATCTTAACATTTCAGTGTTGGTATGAATGATTTATTGCAGGTAAATGACCAAATATTCCCCCAAGTGGTGCACGGCTTCTTGGACACTAACGCAATCATAAGAGAGCAAACCGTAAAGTCGATTATCCATTTGGCATCGAAGCTCAACTACAACAACTTAAACGTCGAAGTACTAAAGCATTTCGCGAGGCTGCAATCCAAAGATGACCAGGGTGGCATTAGGTGAGTGCACGTAATAATAATAACTCGATAATAATAGAAAATTAATTAAATACTTGTTAATTAAATTATTAAAACTTTCGTGAGACATTTTTAAAAAACTAATTAAAATAATAATGGCTCGTCTCACGTGTGGTCTGGTGCAACTCCGTTCAAACAAGTCGGTACATACACCGTAAATAAATATTTAATGACTTAATCCGCTATAATTTTTATTAGTTTATCAAAACATGTTTTCAGCATACTGATACATGTTTTCATTAATCAAGTATTTACTACTCCTATTTTTTTATGATACTTAATCCTGCAAGTGTTTTTTCAAGTACTTGTGTCCAAAACATTTAAGATGTTAGGGACAGTTAGTCATCGAGTGTAAAAGGTCTTTTTGTCACACGTTTCTGTCCAATTGTAATATAAATCTAAAATTTCTTAATAACGAGAAGCATAAGTTGCTAAAAAGTTTCTTTGTTAGAATAAATAAAACATTAAATGAATGTAACCAATCTCTACTTGGGGATAGAACAAACACGACGGTATGTCTGGGCAAGATCGCGACGCACCTGCACCCGCAGATACGCCAGAAGGTGCTCGTGTCCGCGTTCGTGCGCGCGACCCGCGACGCGTTCCCGCCCGCGCGGCAGGCTGGCGTGCTCGCGCTGGCCGCCACGCAGCAGTACTTCCTGCTCGCCGAGGTCGCCAACAGAGTGCTGCCGGCGCTCTGCCCCCTCACCACCGACCCGGAGAAACAGGTAAGCATAACCACCCTGAACCTTATCACAGGTACATCAGAAGGAATTCAGGAAAGTATTAATATAATATAAATAATATATTGTCGTTGCGTGCTCTATAACTGTTCAAAACTGTGGGGTGTTCACTGGACCAAAGTTACTAAATATCTCTACTCACTACAAAAGTTATAATAATTAGTCTAGTCTACTATAGTCCATATTGTGAGAATTCTATAAAAAACTAATTAAATTTACATTACTCTTCAGGTCAGAGATGCGGCGTTCAGAACTATAAGGGGATTCCTTGGTAAACTAGAGAAAGTATCAGAAGATCCAAGTTTAAAGGAAGGAATGGGTAAGCTATATTTACATGTGTACATATTTTTCACTCGAACTAACGTATTTAAAAACGGTGTTCATCGTCATTCAGTTCATTATTTCGAATCGCTTACCTGTTTAGTACATTAAAATTAAAACTATGTATACGTAAATAAACACCATATTTTGTAAAAATTACATAGAAAAATCTTGTACATCTTCAAAAATGTTAAACTCCGCGGTTGGCATATCTCTATTTACTATGGTTGTCTCACGATAACAATTTAAAAAATCAAATATAATTTGTACGTTATTTACAATGCAATTTTTACGAATTCAGCACTAATTCTTAACCAAATAAATGTGTTAGTAATTTCGAAAAACATATGTTGATTATAATTGCCTTTTATCCATAGAAGAAGAAAAAAGTTTCCCATATCTGTCAGTTTTCACTAACAGATGGAGATTCACCAGGAATTATTACGTATATAATACATTAAATTGTAGAAAACATTAGGTAATTCTTACAAAACTGCCATCCGTGCGAAGCCGGTTGAGCTAGTTTATTTATATAGTAATTTATGTGGTGTCGACAGAGGCTGACGTGCACACGGCGACGCCGTCATTGAGCAACGCGGCGGCGACGTGGGCGGGCTGGGCCGTCACAGCCGTCACCGCCAAGTTCTACCGCTCGCACTCGGACACCGCGCGCGTGCAGCACTCCGTCAAGTCGGCGCTCTCCAAACCTGGCTCGCTAGGTGCGTCCAATACATCCATATTATATCTTTACTTTTTTAATATTAAATAAATTACACACTTGATTGGTCTATGAAGGCAAGTTTAATGAAAAGGTTAGCTTAGGATAAAAGGCGATGTCAGTCAAGAAATAGGTATACCGTGGCCACATGTAAGAGTTTAATCTCCGCTATTTATTTATGTATTTCATTGATAATAGAGCAACCGTCGTCAAGTAGTATGTCGACGACGACGTCATCGGTGACGTCGATGACGTCACTGGAGCACAGCGAGTCCGCTTCCGACTACGACCCCGAGCACTGGGACATGACCGCATGGGGCGAGATCGATTCCAGCGCCGGTGAGCTCACAACATGGAATTTTACGTCTCGTGTGTCAATGCATTTATGACTTGTAGCAATATATGAAATGGTTAATTTGTTGATGATGTGATGAAGGGACGGGCGCGAGCGCCAAGTCCCCGGGCAGCAGCGGCAGCGCGCAGGCCACGCCCGCGCTCGCCGCGCTCTGCGAGGACGACTGGGACGGCGAGTGGGGCACGCTGCAGGAACAGCCCGTGAGTCGCGCGCACTCTCGTTACATTACACGCACATTACACTGTTAATACGTATCATAAAACTAATACTGTGAACAAAACAGCCATACTAGGTCACAGAGAAGCTTTACAAGCAGAAGTCAATTGAAATTAATAACACTTTCATCACAGACCATTAAATTCATAAATTAAACGGCTTAACTCACGTAAATACTGACAAGTTTCGGTCCAACAAGGTCGGTTCGGAGGTCCACTTAGTGCGATGCGTGAAGCGACCACGAATTAACCTCACCCTGAAGAAGGACCTCCGAACCGGTCCGAAACTCATCGACGTTTGTATACATATTTATATGAACGTTGTGAGTTAAGCCGTAAAGTTTATTGGTTAACGAGACAATGGCTTGAGCTAGGCTAGGATAGGTTTTTGAGATATTAAAGGCTCTTATTATATTGTTACTAATTTTATCTAAAAAAAAAATCGAGAAGTTTAATGTTGGTAATCGATCACTTCAATCAAAGGTATAAATAAGTATTAGCGATGTTTAATTAATATTAATATCTCCAGTAGCTTGCAGAGATACTTATGAGTACGCTGATAGATATTCAGAGTTTTTCTTGCTTAATATTTTTGTTTGAATTCATCCCATCATTTGAATCCCCTAATTTCATGTCCAAGTATAACACATTACGTGATAAACGAATTTTTAAATTACCGATTCCGAGAACATTTTCGACTTTCGGTCGTTTCTTCTAATAAGGACTTCTACTTACAACGCCATTTTGGAATTCTGTAACCTCAAAAACTATACGGTAATGAAGCAAAAAAAACCTCATTTTTAATTTCTTCTCCTCTACGAGGAGTCAGATAAACTCTGGCAAACTTGAAACTGGAAACAGAAACTTCTGGGAAACATGACTTAATTCATTTAATTTACTAGTTTTATAGATATGTTAATATTAATTGTTATTTTAATTTAACTTTCGTTTGTAAATTTATAAATTCCTTTCAGTAGTTTTTAAGCGGTACCTCGCGATACAGGCAAAGCCTAGTGCGACGAGCATTTGTAATTCCGTATCTGTTTTTATTTGTATTTCCATATGAGAAGTTATTTTTTTAAATAAATAAATAAATGACATGAATTGCCGTAAAGAGCGCGGAAGCCGAGTTGGCCAGTCCATCGGAAACTTGGAATAACGCGACGTGGTCTGAGGCGGTGATATCGTCAGCTAACAACGCGCACGCGACGTACGTGCGCGGGCCCGCGCGCGCCGCTGCGCCCGCCGCCCAGCACAGCGCGGACTCGCTCGCCGGCTGGGAGGACACGGAATTCGAGCCCATAGAGGAGAATGTCGACGGTCAGTGCAATATAAACTTTGTTGTTTGTTGTACGCCATGATTAATATTACAGGTATCTTTTTTTATTGGAAGAATTTGGCAAATGAGCAAGCGGTTTACCGGATGCTAACTGACGTTGCGTAGCCGACTCTTAATGGACAAAAGAGAGAATGAATAGAAAAAATCCTGTTTTTTTCCCTATCCATTCCAAATTATTTTAGTTTTATTTTATATTAACTGTTGTAAACAAATAATTTCCCTCCCCCGTAAAATCCACTATCGCTTTAAATCCTTTCCTTCTTGGAAAGGGTCTGAAAAGTCCTCTTGACTAGAATTGGGCCTCGGATCGAGCAACAGTTGATGCGGGCTGTCCCACTGTTTAATATGGAATGAAGCGAAAGTAGTAAATCCCAAAGGTCGTTAGCTTATTTTCCCATACCATGTTTGTTTATGTTTAGTGTATAATAATCAAAAACAAATTTCGCCACAGATCGTTCCTTTAAGCTGGTTGTGTGTGTAAGTGGATATCCTTTGACTTATAATTTCACCCATCTCGTTCTTATCTTCACATATAGTGGTTTATTTCCTTTTCTTTACTATATTTTGATAAGGATTCTTGTTATATGTATCCATAGAAAACAATGCATCAAAAATGGAGGAAATACGTAAAAAACGAGAGGAAAGAAAACTGCAGAGGCAAAGAGAAATGGAGGCGAGACGCAGCGCGCGCGGTCAGGGGCCAATGAAACTGGGCACCAAGATAACTGGACCCGCGCCGCCCTTCTAGTGCCACGATGGTGTACCGCTTCTACTTTTTGACTGCGTCGCCATTTTTATGAAAGTAATTCGATTTTATTTCAATTTGATGTCATTTTTGGCATCATTTTATCATAAAGCACTTATGAACGGGAGCAGCCATTTCTTTTAAAAACTTATTAAATTCCTTTCTCAATTTATATCTAACTTTGCGATATACCATTACAATCATGTTTAAAATATTAAATGTGGAAGGAAATTAATGAGCTTTAAAAACAATAGAATCTTATAAATGAATGGAATGAAATAAAATGAAAATGTGTAATGGAATGGATATCAGAATAACATCTAATTGTTTGAGACCCAATAAGTGACATCTTGTTTCTTATTTCGACGCGCAATGTAAATACTACGTAAAAATTTTTTTCATTGCTCTTACGATTTTTTAACTACAATTCTTATCTCGCTCCCGTTTTTGCCTATTCATTGTAAGGTGGCCTTACACTGAGACATGAAGATTGTGCACTGAACGTTTCCATTTTATAGTATACATAAAATAATTCAATAATTTATATGTCTTAAATTTTTTATACATACCTAACATTCAGATGTCTGATGAAATAAAGTGACAGTCTTAACGTTTTGAGATAGTTCTTGAAACACGAACTGGGTATTGTGCTTATGATTAAGTACTTTATAGAGTTTAAGGTAAGTTAAGGCTAACTTAAAGTTTTCGTGATTAACTTAACCGTCTTCACCATGCTAATTGGAATTCCACAAATGTATTATATGATCCATTCTTACCGTTATGGTGTTCCCTTGCGGGGAGCTTTTGCATGTGTTATAACAGTTGAGATCTGATTTTGAGAATTACGTTACAGTATCTCATTGACTGATGTGCATTGAATTGTAATGTAACAACCCAAGATTCGCCATTGTGAGCATTCACTTCGAATCAGATGTTTTATGATTTCGGACAAAGCGGTCCTATCACAGTGGTGGCAGTGGCGAATCCAGAATTGTAATTTAGATTTAGAAAAACTAAAAAGCACACAAAGTTTTATATCCAGATAGACCGAAGTGACAATTGAGGCCATGATAACCATAGTGGCCTAATTCAATGAACAAGTCTTTATCTTTTAAGTTTTTAATCTCTATTTCTAAATTTAGATCACAAACTAAAAACCATAACAGTGATTATGCTGTCATCTAGTGAATATTCATTGTATCACTTTTAGGCCACTCTGGTTCTATCAAAGTGTTCAATTCTAACTAAAAAATTGTAAACTCAATATTGTAAAAAAAATAGTTAGGCCATTATGGTTCTCATGGCCTCAATTGGGAGAAGCATTTAAAAGTTGAATTTTAAAGGCTGACTGTTAGAACCAAATAAGAATAGCACCAATATACTTTATAAAGATCCGCGAAATTTACAGTAGTAAATTTAAGAGTAATTCAAAGGAACGTGACATAATTTGAGCATGGCAATTGATTGGAAGAAGTCAAACATTTTACAAATTTTATTATTGTAATGAAAAATATATGATTATTAAAGAAAAACAAGAGAGACTAAACTATAATTAATGTGTACCAATATTTATTTTACAGTATAGATTGTCAGATCACTCCTACATTAAAAAAAACTTTTCATCATTGTATTTACACGCAAAAAATGTGGTGGGCTGAATGTTACTTATGCTTTTCAAATTCACTTTAATTTAGGTCAGAAATAAGAATTCTTTGAAGTTTACAAAAATGTATTAAATATAAAACATCACATAGAGAACATATCAAAACATATTTTAAACATTGATTACTATATATATATCCATGTCTCGTCAAACTGATTTTATCACAATTTTTGTAGGATATGGACATGCAATCTAAAACAATTGGCATGTTACGTCCTTTTTCTTATAAATCCGATCCCTCTTCGAGAACATACCTGTAAAATTACTTTTTATTATAAAATACGCAGTGCTCGTTAGGTTACCTATATGGAAAACAATATGGTTTTTCTCATTTTTTTTACCAAATTTAAAAATAAAAACAAAAGTCAATAGAATGCCAGAAACCTTGGGCTTAAAAAATCTAGTTTTTTTTTTAAATTAAGATTAGTAGAATGTGTAGTATTTATTAAATAGGTGCTTGAGCTAAATGTATCAAACAATAAATCGTAAATGTCCTACTGTAAACGACCTGAGAAAATTAAAAATAATTTGTGTCATTCGAGTGTCAATGAAAAGTGGGCAATTCTGTCCTAATAAATACAAATAATCCAATTTATGATTGTAAGTCTTACTCTTAATACCTTTTATGAATCAATGGTACGAAATTAAAATCATTTTCATTGGTTATGTTTTTGTGTAGTAACACAAAAACATAACCAATAAAAAAAACAATTTATATAAATCTAATTTGCCCTAATTCCATATTTTGTCGATGAAGCGAATTATTGTAAGTAAATAGGTGTGGATATTTAAATGTTGCAAAATATTGTACTGGAAAAGCTAAATTACAATAAAACATTAATTGATTTTAAAACATTGATATTATTTGTGATAAAATATATGTTGTAATTTAGATGTTTCCAGTGAAAAGCATGTATTTGATATTGTATTGAATGTGTCGTAAGCGAAATTCTTATACTACGCGCTAATTACGAATATTTACACTTCTGTAAGTAAAAGCGAAAACAAAAAAAAAATGTTTTATTTATCAAACCATCCCCATGAACCCATCTATCATCGACAAGAACACAGACGGTTTTGATCATTTTATTATAAAAATTAGAGTTGATTTAACTTAACTAAGCGAATTATTCGTGAGAACTAATATAGTTTTGGTTCTCACTTAGTTTAATTCAAATTGCTCGACAAAAGATTAGGCGGAATTACGATCAAGCTAAATTGGAGCATGAGTATGTCTCAAACATCCGACTGTACTTATTTAAAGTGGTCATTTGTATTGTAAGAATAAAAAACACATATATAGAATTGTGATGAAATGAAACAAATAAATAAATAAAGCAAAAACTTTTAATAGCATAATACAATGAATGTTAGTAACAAAATGTGTTTATATTAAAAATTAAGTACTGATTTACACTTTTTGAGACTATCAACTAAAACAACTAATGGCAACAAAACTAGATGACAAGCAACAGTAACGTAACCATTTGGATGCCATCGACTCTCTTGTTATAAAATATACCTGTAGATTTTTTTTATATATAAATTGAAAAATCTATTTGAAACATGAAACTTGAAAACTAACCAATATTTCAACAAGCAATAACGGTTTAATATATATTATTCGAAAGTATAAAGTCGATATTAAAAAATATATATTTCACTTTTTATACACCGGTACGCGAATTATCAACAAAATTACAGTAATTTAACATTCAAATAAAGTTTCGTCTATATACAATATATAAATGTAGGTTTTATTTTCTAAAGTGGCAACATTTCTCTTGGAACATGGTTACGTTACTATTAGTGTAGTAGCTTAAGCGATAAAAAGCTAAATGGTGACATGTCTCTTATGTGCTAAGGCGTCCAAAATCAATTTAACACCCCATCAACAATAGCATTCGCCGAATAATTTCTTATAGGAGAAATTATTCTATTAAATTTCTACATTCTTGGCAAAGGCGAACTGCCGTATTGATGGATAGAAAAATTGACCCCGCAACTGTAATTACATAACAACTAAGCAGAAAACACAACAAACGTTAACAAATATGGGACGAAAAGCAGCTTTTGGAATAAATTATTTTTATAGACTTAACAATTACTAAAACTGAGCTATTTTTTAAATAATTGGCAACAACTCTGAAACATTGTAATTATCGCAAAATAATACAAATATGTTAGGAACGGAACGTAAATATTATTTTGTAGAATATTTCAAAGCTGTTGGTTGGAACGGCAGATTTTATAAAAAAAAATAGCAATACCACTGCGTACGTTTTATTACTACGAAATGATACAATACCTCGGAATTATTTAAAAGGCAATTAGAACAACTACCGATTGAAACAAGTGAAGACGGGAATGAGACAAATGAGTGTTGCAGTGAGAATGTGTAACGTTGTTGCGAGCTGCCTGGCTGCCGATGTAACTTACAGTTTGGAGCGCAGGTCGGACGCCCCAGCGGCTAATTGTCAGGAGGGATCCTCGAATCTGTAACGAAATATTTTATCATTGTATAAAATAACATTGAAAATTGTTTCCAGGATGAAGGAGACAAAAGAGCGAGTGCCTCACTTGATGTTAAATGACCAAAGCTAAAGTTCATCCCGACACAAAACCTAAAGTTTGTAAACAAACAAACGTCGCCGTATAACAGTATAGAAGGCGGCCGTAACACTATTCTATATTTTCATCAATCTAATTTCAAATTAATTTTGTGGATATTATGAGATAAAGTGGAATGAAGTTGTGTAATATGAAAGCTAATGTTATAAGGAAATGTGAGAAAAGGTTAGTTCCCGCAACTATTTTGGAATTTACGGAATTTAGCGTGTACCTTTTGTTTACAAATTTTAGGTTTTGGGTTGGAATTATATACATATATGTATCTAAAGATATCCCGCAAGAATAAAATGAGTGTCAAATGCATTGCTGGCCTAAATGTAAGGTAGAGGAGGGGTGTAGTAGATAAGGAAAAGGGAGATAACGGAAAGATTTCATGAGAGAGGCCATCATTGTCTTGTTCTTGGACGAATAACAGAAACATAAAATACTTCTGCTTCAAGTTGTATCCCGTTACTGCATTTCACAGTTTAACCTGGCCCATTCATGCAACAGCTGTCGCTGCTAAGGAACTCTACCTCGGTTAACACTATTAACCTTTACTACCCATAAATATCAGTCAAATTGGAGATGTGTGCCTTTATGAATCAACCATTCTCTTAGAAGATACTGAAGCGTTAATCTATAAATAATAAACTATGGAGTGTATACTCCGAGTAAATGTAAGCTAGTCATACACTAGCAGGCATACCTCATATTCATAGCGTTAGAGTTCCCCGGCTCGAGCTTGTAACCGAGCGTCTCGTAGAACTTGATCAACTTGTCCTTGCAGTCCAGCGACATCTTATAGCAGCCCAGCTCCCGGGCCAGCAACGACACTGTCACTACTATCCTGTAATCAAGTATTCAACGCTATCATACCTATTTGCATATGTCACCAACTGAATCATTACTTAAAATCAACCAATATAGTCAGTCTTTTTTAAATACTTACAACTTTCCTAATTGTTTTCCTCTGTATGTATCATTAACTACGACATCTTCTAAGCGGCCACGCTGAAATAAAAATATTGGATTTTTATTTCTAAAACTAACATTATATAATAAATAGTTTGTATTAGTATGTTAATTAGTAAATTTAAAAAAACAATACTTAATACAAATTTGAAGGTCAACACGGACAAGTCAAGGTCAAGGTCATTGGCTAAAAAAATCTTAGTGTTACCAATCAAAAAGTCTACTAAAAGGTAAATTTTTATTAACAAATTATTGTTCATTTAAATTTTTAATTCTTACTATGATGAAAATAATCTTGCTTAAATTTGATTTAACCTTAAATACTCACGAGTGAACAGTTATGGATAAATTTTTGTTCTACAGTCAGAGTGGCAGCTCCTATGATTTTAGTCGAACGCGTGTCCTCAATCACCGTCACATAGTGACCGCCTGACATCTTCATTTGTGTGAAGCGCTCTGCAATAACGATTTATTCAATTATGATGTAATAAGTATGTGTGTTTTATACAAATAAACTATTTATTATGTTTTTATTATATAAATTTACCAGCTATGCCTGCTATAACTACTTGGAACAACTCTGGAGGTTATACATTCTATTAGGCAAAATATGTTGGACCAAGTTGTTCCTTTGAGGTATTCAATTATAGGCAAGGAACTCATTGAAGTCATAAAAATATGAGTGGGTTGCTTTCGACTATTTGCGCGTGGCGAATCAGATCTTAGTCCTGTTGTAGACCCCGTACAGAGTAATATACTGAGAAAGTGCCCTGTTTAATCACTAAATAAAGAGAATTCACTTCACGCCTGTCTTTACTACATTTCGGCTGCAACTACACTCCAAATAAGGACACAGAATTTTCCAACTACTTTCCAGCATACATCTATGACGTGTCTAATCCTTATCTATCTGAAGTCGAACAAAACTCGGCCCCATGCCACAACCCAGCCATTTCCTCTTAGCAACCCTGTTTTGCTTAGGTGGGGCGCTGTTTTAGTTTTTTTTTTAACTACCCTGGTTATGGTATCTAATCCCCATCATGACAACCTGATCACACATGGGAAATAATGGAAATAAAAAGTGGATTTACTATTTATTTAATTAAATAGTATGTGTGAGCTTCAACAGTGGAACCAAATAATGTCAAAGCTCAACTAGAAGCAGATTTTGTAGACGTAGGACTGTTTTTTATTGATTTTGTAATTGTCAAAAACAATTCAGTGATTTTAAAGAAATTATAGTAAATTTTGTTTGTAATTGTAATAAACATAAAGAGTTAAGGGGTGAGGGCTAGTTAGTTAAAATCGTTTTTTTTTTTTTTGCTTTTTCTCAAAGGACGGCATTTCGAAAATATTCTTTCAAAATTTTAAACAAATCGGAGCAAGAGAACCTCGTAAAAGAACCTCGCGCGGGTAAAACGAGAAAGTGCCTTTGCAGGCAAGGGGAGCTGAGGAGTGTTTTTCTACCCCATATATATATGTGTATATATATATATATATA
>DWLR01002812.1:0-14644 GCA_018246295.1 Papilio alexanor hazarajatica | reverse complement strand
ACAAAATACAATTAACATGCAAGAACTGAACGAGAAATTTACATTGGTGTAAAATATTGAGAAATGTCTATGCATACGAATGTTACATTTAGGTTAATTTTTGATTCAGTACTATAGAGACTCATTATTTCTAATTAAAAATTATTTATATGGGAACTATATAATATAATAGCCGTAAATTCTAGAGAGACATTAATTGCATAGTTCTCGATCAATAGACAAGGAAAAAACTTGGCAAAGAAAACGATTCCAGTACTTATTTTGCAAGATCCGAGGAGCATGAATCAAGAAGCTCCTCCTTCTGCCAACATTCGTTAAGTTCGAGGCTCATTTCTCGAAAACCAATATAGCATTGCAATATCAATAATCAATTGGTGCATTCTTGGCGCCGGTTCAAGTCTATTACGTCGACGATACAATCGGCGCGCATTCAAATGTATTGCGGAACCTTTTGTGCGAAGCTCGCATCTGCTTCGGTTGGATTTGTTCTCACTGCAGGCCGGATATGTACACGTTCCGGTTCTATACTTTGTTATGCATGTTAAAACGCCATAATCTTTTTTACTGTCCTCGGTCTAGTGCCAAGTGCGTCATCTCCTGCACACCCGTTATTTTTAATATTCGCTATGAAGATTCTTTTGGTTTTCTTGTTATCTTTTAGCCTTTTTTGTATACAATACATGTAAAAAATAAACGCAGATTTTGGCAACCAGTATCTATTGTTAACAGATTCCAATACTAGTCCAACTTTATCGATACAGTTATTTTTTTAATGTTACAAATAAAAGTAAATAAGTATCAATGTAATAATAATTGATAGTGGTAGAGTCCGTAACAACAACGTCTGTTGCATGAATGGCCCGCTCGACCGATGAAATACCACAACCTCACAGAAGACAGGCAAGTTACGAGTTCTCTGCGTTTTGCTGAGGAGCGAGGTGCCGGAGACTTAATTAAGGAAATTATGGAAGGGTGAAGTAGATTCTTGAGGTAGGTTGCTGTCAGGTAGGCAGCCGACCGTAAAAGCTATAGCCAAAACAATTTACAATATGGAATTCAGTAGTGTCCAAGGCAAGTAGTCCATACTGTGTCGACCCAATATAGCTGGGAAAAGAACAGGAAGATGATACTTATTTCCCTCAGTACAGGGACAGAGGGCATCTTGGACTTCTCATTTTATATGGGCTATGTCAACCCAATCGTTTTCATTTCATAGAAAGATGAAAAAGAAATAAGACTGCATAGAATGATAGACATGTCGCTTATCAGTATTTTTAATAACGTCTTTCGTAAAAGTTTTATAGGTTATCGCATACTTACACTGATATCCACTTTCAAAACATATATTTATAAGGAAAGTAAATGTCTTTTTCCGTGAAAAATCCATAAAAATATAAATATAGTCCATTCTATGAGTTCTGTGTACTTTTACTACAAATGTCGGAAATTCAAATCTTGAAAAACCCATTATTAGTCTTCAAAAATTTAATTTATAATAAAAAGACCATCAGCTGAACTATCAAACCACTAAGTCAATACGTCTAACCAAACTCAACATGAGTCATCAGTAAAGCTTTCACGAAAGCACGCGGTAACTTTGAACGATATTATATGTTAATTTTTCTTTCTAATAAACCGGACAATTATAGAAATTAACATCGTTGCACAATTGAATGTGGACTTAATTACATTAATTGTTATGGAATTACCCAATTCCCTAATCGTGGCTCGCACGCGAAAATTAATGACGTAGGTGACCCATTCCACAGTGCCAGCGGTTAATACGCGACTTAATACAAATGGAAAATTTAATAAACAACTTATCATGCTATTACTACAGGTGGGCCAATTCATTAAGTTACACGTCAGGATCGTACGGAATTCAGAGATTAAGTCGAGGCATTTTTGGTTAGTTGCGGAAGACCACTTAGAACTCATGTTACCCATGAGTAATGTGTAACATTGTGTAACCACACACATTCGATATAACTGAGTTCTGATTGATTGGTTATAAGGATTGTAGAAAAACAATAAGATTAATAAATTAACGATCGTTAATACAAGCCAACTGAAACGGAATCAAACCGTTTATATAATAATATATATATTTTTTTGATATAGTTTAACAGTGTTTTTGTAACTAAGCTCAATGTCTCAAAACAGACGGCGAACGAGCGAGCGAAGCTTGACAGTTTACAAAATATTAATAACCGTTAATATTATACCTTTTGAAATACGATCCTTAACTACAACGAGGTTCCCCCGTGGCATTTTCTAATTAATTAGAACCGAATGAAACGCTCCCTTCCCTTATTATTTACATTTAATGTAGCGTCGCTTCGCTTTTACCGAAATTAAATGACATTTTTCAAAGTATTTTTTTTTTTTAATAAAATGAAAGAAAAACATGCCACGGTAGTCTGCAGTTTAGTTGCTCTGGGCAATTTGAAAACAGCGAGCACAAAGATACTCTGTACACTATCTTTTATATTTTTCTTGGATACATTTTCATATGACTAATACATTTTTTATTTGACGAAGGAGGTTACTTTTCGGAGAAGTATTCTTAATTACTTTCAATGCTAAGGAATGCTTTGTAGATGTACTATTGCATTTCTTGTTGCTGAAGTTGATTGAAACTATGTTAAAATTAAATATGGCTTAATTGCAGCTCAGTGATTGAGCAAAATAACAAAAATATACAAACAATGTTTGCTATCGTGGCGGGGCGAAGCAGTAACTGACATTTTATTTTTTAGGCAGTGGAAGCAAGCAAAGATAAATTATTTAGAAATATTGCTATTTATGCAGAAAGAGCGGTAGAGCCAGCAACATTAACATCTGTTGCACGAATGGCCCCCTCGACCGGTGAAATACCACGACCTCACAGAAGACAGGAGTGAAGTAGACGTTTTCTGCGTTTCGTCTGAGGAGTGAGGTGCCGGAGGCCTAATTTTAGTCTTCTTACCTTTACCACCCTTTTATAATAAGGAAAGGATGGGAAGGAAAGGAGGATTTGACGGGGAAGACGATGGATTGGAGAAGGTAATGTTCATTTTTCTGTCCATTCCCTTCTCTGTCTATTAAAGGTAGGCAACGCATCTGCAACTCGCAAATGTTTGTTGCAGATATCTATGTTTTCCACCTTCTGCATAAAAAAGCGGTCACTTAATGCAGGTGACCAATTCCTTGTTTGCCACCTTCTTTTATAAATAAAAAAGAGAAGTTAGATAAGGAATTTGACAGGAAGTCGAGATGGAGTATCCATGCAACAGACTAGAAGCCGAAGTACATAATACGTCTAATTCAAGTTGTATCGTGTGTATCTATACAATATCGCGATACGAAATCTTCCAGAACGTTGTACGGTCATCTGTAAAAGTCAGTTCGACGATGTAGTACACTCAGTTTTGAAAACCGGAAGTGGAAACCGGTGGGAGCATTTTTCACGCGGTAGGTGATAATTGGCCCATTTGTCCGGAACACGGCCGCTGGTAATTCGTCGGAGTCACGCCTTCCTGCGTTAATACTTAACATTATAATGAGGTATATTTTCAACCGCCTTCGATAATAACCTGTTAATTGAAGGTGCAAAGTCGAGGTAAGGAATAATAAATGGTAGGTAACATTTTGAACTTATATGAGGTAATATTAACTACCGATTTTTTTGACAAAATATTTGTTAATCTATACATTGCATTATTTATTTTTTTTTCAAATTGTGAGTGTTTCAAATTACTGTATTTAGATAATTACTTACCAGAGATAGGGTTATCTTATCAAGCCTTAAATGTACAGTCATTAAATCAATAATGATTCTCCATTATTATTGAAATTAATTGAGGTTTATATATAGGGTTACAGAGATAATGATATGAAAAAAGTCTTTAACTTATTTTTTCGCATATATCGTCATTATCTTAGTTAATTTGTAATTAAAGACTTTCTAATCTAGCTTTCTTTCTCAGTCTCCAGTAACAGTCAGTTAACCAACCAATTTACGTATTTTCGCAAAATGTGGAACGTAAATTTTAAATTAAATTTGCCCCAAAACCTATTGAAAATTGTGATAAAACAGCCATCTTTATTAAATTTTCAAATATATTTTAACGAAAATGCCTCCTGTAAAAAGGAAGAGGCCGTTTTAAGTGTCAAAAGGGACTCTCTATATATTAAAAGATAAGGTGCACGATATTCGATAGGTCCTCGGTTAAAAGGTTTACAACACTCGAACGTAAATTATTCCCCCTAACGCCATCTACCGACTTTTGTCCGTTAGGGTCGGGGTCTTTTGTCGATGCTACACAATAAAATTTTATCCCGGATACCTATTCGCAGTTACCTTTTATTATAATGTTTCAGATGCTATCCGGAATACTTTTCAGAGGGGCCATTGTTACGCCTCATAATGGGGTCCAACATTTTTATTCCGCTTCCAATTTCGGTACTGAAGCTTAGTACTGCCGGTCTCATATATCAGTTTTATATCTTTTAACGCGACAAGCGTTTTAACTTTAAAATCAATGCAAAAAATTAGTTGCATAAATTTGAAATGTAGCAATTGCAACCAGTGGTATTTATAATTCGAATTCAATTCTGTTAGTAGCAAATAAGTGGTTGATTTTTGCATATCCTTAAACAAATAAATTATTGTAAAAGGTGGTGTGATATGATATCTATAGACTGTGTGATTTCATTGTATTTACCAAAATTAGCAATGAGTGAAAAAAAATAAAACGCCCGATTCAATAATCGCCCCCAGAACGTTAAGAGGCAATGTCGTACAACCATGCTAGATTAGTATAATTTAAAATGTTGACTTTAATTATAAAAAGTTAAAAACGATGTAAATTATTAATTACTTTCAATAACGCTTATATCTAGTTATTTACAAATTACTATTGTAAACAAATTGCTTTTGGGAAATTTTCTTACTCTAAATGTTGATTATTAAGACAATGTAAGTTTAAAACGCTCGCATTGTTATTTTCGTTTAAAGTTAAAGTTTTACCGCTTGGAGGGTTGAGTGGTGGACGTATCAATCAATTACAAAGACTGACGCCTCCAGCGATATACACTGCAGATAGGGCGCGCCGCGCCGTACCTAAGGGAGTATGGCGCAAAACTTTAGAAAACATAGGGCATTTTTATAAGTATACCCAACTAACGAAAATACAACTCCTTCACAAGACATACATATTTAATGTTCGTGCATCAATGCATAAATAGTATCATAACATAAATCATTTGCTCATTTGGGATCGAACAAAATATAATAAGTAATCAACATTGAATAATAAAAAAACAACATTGTTTTCATAATAAATAACGTAAAGCGATTGCTATTTCTGCTTACCCCCGTTGAAAAAGGAAAAGTTGAAAAGTGAATATTTATTTTAGCTCGACTGATAAAAGGGTAATATTTTTGCGGGTATTGATGTATGTATGTCCGTTCCATTGTGAATTGTGGTTCAAGTAGACCTAAGCGGTTTTGCCGATTTTGAAGAGTAAGGTAACATTGGATTCGTATTCCTCTCAGAAGTATCATAGAGTAACAGTCACTCCAGCTTATTGTTTTTTTCTTTCTTTTTAATTAACAACGAGTTCCATTTATGTAATAGATGTCCACATCAGGCTTATTTATTATTTATTTAATAATTAATAGTTCTACCACTGATTTATCTTGAAAAATAATTTTTCACTTGTAACTTATACCACACCAAGATCTATTGCTTACAGCCCTAATCAATACGTACCCGGGTGTTATTTGCAGACATGACGTTTTTATTAAATAAACGGCCGTACAAAATGAACTCATCTCGAGCGGGCGATGTTTGTAAGTTTAAGGAAGATTTATGCTGTATATTGTTGTATTTAGGCCAAGCTAATGCAGGTGCAAATAATTGCTTAAATTTATTTAATAGCGCTCAAAGTTATATAAGTGATAAGTTTAGTAACAAATGTGCTGAATTACTTCATACATATATTGAAGGTAATTGTGTGGAGATGATTTCAGCGTGCACATTATTTTTATCACTAACAAATAGGACTCATATTAAACTTGTTGCCTTAGTTACATATCACATCACTGGCTAAGTATATGTGGTATGTAAAAGTTTTTAATACTATCGATAAACTCGATTTAAAGAACGTCACAAAGTTCCGAAAGTATTGAAGTAAATTAAGCGTAAATATTCTGAAGATAAATATTCCAAAGCTATACAGCTAAACGAAAATAAAGAACATTATGTATAATGATTTACAAGTTTAATATGTTTACTATACGCGTCTGTACTACACTATACATAGCTCGTCTGAGATAGCTCGAGGCATGCCTGAGCAAAGAATGAGAACACATTCCGTTGCACGCCATAACGCGTCTCACTGCCATATTAATAGTAATTTCACGCTTCGGTATTGCAGAACTGTTGGTGACATCATAATAAAGCCATGGCATTACGAGAATGTCTGAAATATCTCATGGTGCGAGTGATACAATGATATTGTTAGAAATTGAAAGTGGAACGGCGATAGTCTTTGTAGACAGAGTTTTAAAAAGCTGCAAATAGTTCTTAGTATCAAGATGAATCCAGGACATTCGACTCAATCGGATGCAATCACCACAATGTTCCATCAGAAATATAATTTACAATCCACGAAATGAAAACATCAATTTCATTAACCCACATTATTTAACAACAGCCGTATTGTTGGTTTATTTTAAGTGTATTTTATCAAGTTTGCATATGTGCGTTTATGTTTTAAAAATAAAATTCCTCGACGCTCAAACCTTTAGAATAATCATATTAATAAGTTCCATCTTTGTGTACAAAGGTGGTGATACAATTTTTCCGCTAAAAACCCATTTTTCTCTTAAGTAATATGTACAGTATCACTTCGATCCTTTATGTAATACTATTTCACCAATTTAATTTGATGATTATATGTAATCCTATTAATATTTTTGGAAATCAAAATATCATAAAATCAAGATAAAACTACCCAAAAATAAAATTCAAAAATACAGAAAGCGATAAAATCGCATCTTTAGAATAGATAAATGAAAGTCTAACGGTAGTCTGTTGAACATAAGACTCGTTACAGAAGAACGTTGGCAAGTTCGCCTTCAGTCGGACAATAGAGTTTTCTTGTATCAACGGCCCGTTAACGCACCGCGCGCCCGATGAGGGTTGGGATTCGGCCAGAATCTGATCGGTTGATCAACAGGACATATTATGAGGTTGGCTTCGGTCCCAATTGAATTACGTTGAGGGGAATCCGTGCTGGAGTACTAAATTGCAGTAATTTATGAAGCCAGAGAATCTTTTTCACAAAAAAAAAAAAGAATTTGAACTGCCAAAAATATAAAATTATGTTTAATATATTACGAGTACACGTCATAAATATCGAGTAAGCTCTCTTGATGACGATTGGGTTGAACTTTAAATGCATCTTGTACCATTATTACCGTATTTTCTAGGGGACTACATAACATACTGATAGCCCACTGAACCTAGTCTTGTCGTGCCTCGTGATATTTACACTTTTCCAAGGATTAAATTTCTTTGCTACTGACATCTTGACGGTGCGTCTGTTACATCAAACGAATTGTACTCGTAATGTTCTACATGGCGACCATTATAATTCGTTTACTACTACTCAATACACTTGCATCTAAATTTTCCTTAACTTGTGTAGTGAGTTATTGGATAGAACTTTAGAAGTTTTTAGGGGAAAATCAAAAAGAGCGAGATAATATATGCCGATTTAGTTTTAAATTTAAACGTGATAAAAAAATCTAATAAATAGAAAAATAGCTTCAAAGAAATACTTGTCTAATGTATCTTCAGACTCAGTTTGTATTTTCGTTTTCGTCTCATTATGTTGGAATGTGGAGATAGTTCGCTTATGTACCTGCTATGCGTGTTTGCCTTGTTCCAAAGGTTCTATTTAAAGAATCCAAACACTTGTCTAAAATCATTTTTGCTTCAGTAGCTTGGTGTTGTCAGTGTTTATGTGTTTTTTTTTAATTAAGGAAATATAATACAGGTTTCAGGTTCATTTTTCATCTAAAACTATTCTTTTACGAGAAATTTGTACTGCGCGAAGAACGTGTTTACAAAATGAATTAATTTATTAATTATTTTCTTAATGGGTTTTAATCCTGTCTAAATTTCACTCCTTGATCCTACCAAGGTAACGTCAAAATTGATTCGATGACTTTCATACGTTCTTCTTTTTCTTCTTAGCCATCCATCTATTCCCTGATGAATTTCAAAACTTAAGAGATCATGGACCGACACATTGCTCGCCGAACGGATGGCAGATGGAGCCGAAAAGCCATGGAATGTCAGCTTAACCAGGTTAACCCAGAGTAAGTAGGCCTCCCACGAGATAGACCTACAATCCGGTCAATGTTGCGGAAGCCCACTGAACGAGGACGGCAGGGGACAGATCTTCGTGATGTAGATTATGGGAGGATTCAAAAGTGAATGAAATTAATATAATACAAATAAAATATAATTGTTAAAGTATTGATCGTAACGTGTTGACAGTTACAGGAGTCTAACAAACGCGGGGGTAGATATCGAATGATAAATGATGGTGGCCGAAGCGGCCGGCGGAGGGCAGGGGATGAGGAGGGAGGGGATGTCGACGACGGTTTAATATCGAAACCTTTTAACTGCACTCACAATGTTATAACTACTTACCGACAACGAAATTTTGATTGATTGTTTCGCTGCTACGCCTCGAAGGAACAAAGCTGGTGGTTTTAAATAAAATGTCGAAACGGATCGATAAGACTACTATTTTCTATATCTTGAATCCCAGATTTACAAGCAATAAATTTACTATTACAAAATTGTTTATTTCTTTACAAAAATTTTGAAAATTACAAGTCATAAAATAATACAACCTCTTTGAAATGCAGACCTTCTATCTACAGATTGTATTTGACATGCTTTCAGACACCATACTATTATTCTTAAGCTACCTTATGAACAGATTAACTGATAATATAATAAAATAAAGTTAAGTACGGTAATTGATAACGTTTAGCGATTTACTAGTCGCTAAACTTTTTCTCTCATGACTAGAAAATATAAATCAAATATAAGAATCACACTTTATACTTACATACTTTATAACATAGCTTCTCTAATTTTAACACTTTAAATCGACTAGCGCAGAACATAGCTTTACAAAAAGCCTCTGCCGTCTGAGACGGCGTCGGCGTCAGGTGTTGGCTCTCTACAACGCCCGCCTTGTAGCGCCGACCTGAATGTATTGCAACCGTGTATATAACGCGGGGCACAATTTAACTGCGAATAACTTATTTAACGAAAGCTTTTTCAACGACAAATTTTACTACTTTAATCGGAAAGTACTTTTGTTGTTATTTGCGTTACTGGTAAAAGTTAATAATAGACTGCTTTGTCGAATATTAACCTGCAACATTTTTAAACTTCTTTTTTTATATTTCATATTTTTGTATTGTTGTAAAAGTATACGCAATACACTTTATGCAAAAATTAAAACTATTCATGTAAACTTTTATTTTAGATCTATTTATCCTGAAACATTCTCCTGCCTTATTTGTATTTTACATCCTTTAATTCTACACAGTCTGCGATGCATGCTATAGTTATTTGTGGAATGCAATTATCTCTTTAAAACATCTCGCTTATTTGACTGACCAATTCGCGCAGTGGTAAAATACTTGTTTCTCACGCCACAGGTCGTGGGTTCGATTCCCACCCAGGACAAACATTTGTGTGCATGAACATGTCTGTTTGTCTTGAGCCTGGGTGTAATTATCTATATATGTGTGTATTTACAAAAGAAAAGTAGTAATATATGTAGTCTTAGTACAAGATCTGCTTAGTTTGGGATCAGATGGTCATGTGTCAATAATATCCTAGAATATTATTATTATTTCTTAATAGTTTCCTCCCCTAACAATTTTAAATATAACATCTACCATTTAATATTACATAAATTAGTCACGGTAGTCTTTTTTGTATATAGATATAAACAAATCACAATCGGTTCAAAAGCTTATTAAATAAGAAACGTCCCCTGACTTTTTAATAAAAATTTAAAGAGGAAAAAGGGGAAGAGATATGTAGAACCAAATCAACTTTAACAATATACAATATATTTGAATTAGTTAGGGCGGGCGACAAGTCGAAATCATTTGTAAAAGCTAAACGATTGAGACAAGTTTAATAGGGTTACTTTTTGTAATATCTTCATATAAGTTCTCCCACTGACCTAATTCTAGTGCTCTTCCTCTTCCCATCCTCTAATAAAGAAAGAATGGGAAGGAAAAGAGGATTTAACGGGGAAAGCAATGGATAGGAGAAAGAGTCAATTTTTCTGTCTATTAAAGGCCCCTCCTCTGTCTATTAAAGGTAGGCAACGCATCTGCTACTCGCAAATACTTGTCGCAGATGTCTCACCCCGTAGCTCGATTGCCACTTTCTGGTATAAATAAAACACGCTTACATTTTGAACCACGCGGATTTGAACGGGTTGAAATCCGCATTTACATTGAATTGTAAAATCAGACGGCTAGCTACGTTTTAAACGAATTTTCAAATTCACTTTAAAGTCTTATGACCATGTCTAACAGCGGACAATGAAGATAAAGTTATAATGAAAACATCAACGTTATACTAGAGTACCTGTTGACGTTTTGACGACCTGTATCTAAACATTTTACTGTTTAATTTATAATACATCAATAACAATATCTCGTCTGTAAGCCCAAAAATAAAGGATGTTCAATTCTTAACAAGAAACAACAATTGCTTTTACTTTATAAAGCATAGTTAATAGTCCATCCCCGCCTATTTCGCGTTTTCGTTATCACAGTTTATGTAGTAGCTGGTAGCGAAAGGCTTCCCGCCGAGTTTATCTGGCTTTCCTTTTAGCACATGTCAATTAAGGAAAGCGAGCGGAGAAAATTTTTAACTTCAGATTGTTTTTGTTGAACCCACACTGTTTATGTTTGTTGTAGTAACATGTAGCCGCCAGTAGCCTTTCTCTCAGTGTATTGTTATTTGAATTTAAAAACAGTTTGTTATTTACTGCAAGGTGATGTTTAATGTATTGTACGTTTTAAATCGTACATTATATGTGTTAATGAACGCACTGGTTTTTTATTAACTTGTGACGTATATCAAAGATTTTTTTTGCCATGAGTCAGCTACGAACAATCTTTAATGTCTAGGATTGTATGTATGTATTATTGTATGTGAATAAAGCAAGAGAAGTTTCAAATTGAAAAAAAAAAAAACTACGCATATTGAATCTCTACACTTGCTATAGTTGATAGTTACATAACCTATAAAAAAATATATTCTAAGAAAATGTGTTGACGACAACACTAATATGATGAACTCTCCTTAGAGTGTTAAGATTTTTTTTTAATTACTCCAATAATGTAATTGGTGTCGATGACGATATCAGTAAATTTTATATATAACCCTAAACACGCATTTCGGTTTTAAAAATGCTTCATCTAATAGCACCACATCTGTAATTAGTCAAATCACTTTCCTGGTCGAAGCAAATGATCAATAGCTGTCAAGCTATGTTGGCAATTATCAAATTCAATTAATTAATAATTGAATAATGTTCAAATAAAATGACATTTACTAAGTTTTTAAATCAACTTTATTTTACAAAATGTGAAGTCGTGTCGTGAGCGTATCGTGAGTTGAAAGCGTCTCTTGTGTATCTCCAAATGAAGCCGCAAGAGTTTCTACATCAGACTTAATTAAAAGAAAACAGGCGCATACGTGCAGCCGGCCGAGGTCGCCACTAGATTGCGAAACACTCCAAATAGGATTTGGCTCGATGTGCTGGCGACGGCGTACAAATAAAATTAACTTTTCTATTGGAAATCCACGAATATTTTACAGGTCAATTTTGCTTTACAATCTTCCAAATTAATTTTAATTAATAAAATTTGTCTTCTTTAAATTAAAAAAAAAACTAAAATTAACCCAATAAGTATAGGCACCAACTTATGAGAAGAGGTGGCGAAGTTGTTGGGGAACTAGGGCTATAACGATTTTTTATTTATTATATTAATGTTATTGATATCAAACTAATTTTACGCAGTTTATTTAGTTTATGTATGGTCACTAAATCGATCCTTCAATTGTGGAAACGGGAGCAGCAATTACGAATTCATGGTGAAAATAACATTAATCGATTAATCCTTTGATGGACACCGAGATGGGAACAGTAATCGTTGTAGGTGGAAGCTCGTAAGCCGCTTTTCGTCTTTCATTGATAAACAATTCATTAAGCTCTTCGTAGATTAAGCATTGTTGCGCATCTTTAATGGCAGATATGTATATAGAAAAAGATGCACAAATGCCAGTAAATATAAAGTGAACCAATACTTATTGTTTTATTTTGCAACTAACCAACAGTGAGCATATGTATACTTTTGTACAAAATTTACCGAAAAAATTCTGTTACGTACTCCTATGGCAGGTCAGTACATTTTATACTTACAAAATAAATAATTATAAGTAATACAAGTTGTAGTTATAAATAAAAAATTATAAAATAGGTGGTTTTTAAAATCAATGAGGGAGTCGAAAAACAATTCAATTTGGACGTTATTGTTCACAAGGGTGTTGTGAACGTTTCTACGAATTTTAAAA
Organism: Papilio alexanor hazarajatica; assembly: GCA_018246295.1. Classification (NCBI taxonomy): domain Eukaryota; kingdom Metazoa; phylum Arthropoda; class Insecta; order Lepidoptera; family Papilionidae; genus Papilio; species Papilio alexanor. Next base: position 1,958 of record DWLR01002812.1, on the reverse strand, counting down.
AACATACAGTTTACGAACTAAAATGTTTGTGTAATTACTGATGTATCGATGTGAACATACTATAATATTGATAGAATTAGGCCCATAGGCCCATACAGACCTTATTGGTGATGCACAGATGCTATCATAATTATAATTTAAGCAAAATATTGTACGTACTCTGATTTAGAAACATAATTTGAAAATTGAATTACAAAGATAAAAATGTTTAACGTTAAGCGGATGAGGAGTATACTGTGTTAACACTTATCTTACTTTAAGAACGGAGGCGCAAACAAAATGATGAACTTGAAGAATGAACTTTTAACTTCTTACAACACATTTTATTGGGAAACGGATTTGTTATCAAAGAAAAAGTTTAAGGAAAAAACAATTGTTGAGAATTTAAAAGTAATGTCCTCTAAGCCCGTACATTAATGAGAAACAAACAAGGAATAATTATCAACAATGAATCATCTACATTCACTTTTAATAAACAATTAAAGCTGTCTCAGTTTTATAGAATAAGGGAGGCAAACGAGCAGCGGATCGCCTAACATTAAGTGAACCGACGCCCATGGACATCCGCAAAACCAGAGGAACTGCAGATGCGTTGTCGGCCTTTAAGAAGGAAGTACGCTCTCTTCTTGAAAGCTCCTAAGTCGTGTCGGTTTGGAAATACCGCTAGGGACAGATCATTCCACAACGCGGATGTGCGAGGCAAGAAGTTCCGCGAAAACCGCACGGTTGTGGAATGCCAACCGTCAAGGTGGTGCGGATGGAGCTCTGTCGTGTTGTGCGGTAACGAAACCTAGCGGCAGGTATTGTTCCAAACAGTTCTTCGAAACACTCCCCATAGTATAGACGGAAAAAAATACAAAGAGTCGCGACAATTTTGATACTTTTAATTAAAATAGGTAAAAAAAAAACAGCATGATAATAACAAAGATATATTTTATGATACATTAGAAGTTTTGTTATTTTATTCATGATTTTAAGTTTTTTTTTTTTTGAAAAGAACTTAATTTTCTTAGTTAGCTTGCTTAGTTAACTAAGCTTAGTTTTTTTAGAACCTTAAATACAATTACAAACAAAAGTACACAGACAAAGGTTAATTTACCTTTCTAAACAAGTAATAGTTAAACTAATAAAAAATCTTTGACTGATAGTATGATTATCATCATTGATCGTATTACCTACGTCACACCAGGGAAGAACACGGTTCTAATGAAAACTCACTCTTCAAAATCGGTCATGCCATTTAGGCTACATGAGGTTACCACGAAATGAACATGTATGCATATACATACGCACGAAAAACTTTACCTTTCTTCTCAGTCAGTCGGGTAAATATTGCACATAAAAACAGATATCAATGATGAAATAACCTATCTGTGTCTAAAGACTAAGAGTCTGACACCCCAGTCGTCCGAAACCAAACTAAACTTGAGCACATAAATGATTCAATTAAGCGTAGCGAGAGAGTCATTAATGTTGCATGGTCTAGCAATTAATGAGTTTGAGAATTAAGCTTATTAATAAACCAATTAAAACTTAAGTACTCAGTAAAGAACTTGGTGTTCGCTTAAATAATTGTAGTGCTTGTTTATATTTATCGATTAAGCATTTAACAAGTAACAGCTAAAACAGTATTACCCTACTGCCAGCCGGGTAAAAAAAATGTCCGACTATACGATCATTGGCATTTCAAAGAATTACCTCCACTATATGGGTTTTATGGTGACGTCTATACTCTCCGGGGAACAATTACATTACAATGACATAATCGCAAACTCACTCTTCAAAATGGATCAAACCGTTCAGATTACAGGCACAATGGAGCGAATATATATATATATTCGCTCCATTGTGTCTATATATTTATATAGAATATATTATTATTACCAGCAAAAAAAATTACGCTCCCCGGGGTCGCACTTGTAAAAAGTAAAGAAAAACATATATATATATATATATAT